>WEKY01048623.1:0-51865 GCA_013390045.1 Picathartes gymnocephalus | reverse complement strand
CGAGGGGAGGGGAGGCGAGGCGAGGAGAGGAAAAAGTTTCCATGTAGCTGTTTCTCAGTTCTGATACGCTTATATATTATTTTTGCTATCATAATATCAATATTTCCTAAGGTAAAAGAAAAGTAGTCCAAGGCTTGT
The DNA here is from genome assembly GCA_013390045.1 of Picathartes gymnocephalus. Taxonomy (NCBI): domain Eukaryota; kingdom Metazoa; phylum Chordata; class Aves; order Passeriformes; family Picathartidae; genus Picathartes; species Picathartes gymnocephalus. The sequence continues at coordinate 51,727 of WEKY01048623.1, read as the reverse complement.
ATGAGCCACAAAGTGCACTGAACCTCTGGTAAACTACATGGAAAACAATTTATTAAAAAAAAAAAAAGGATGTTTAGCTTCTTTGTAGTCATCTGGATACAGGAAGGAATTTTTTCAAGAAAGAAAAACCACTTTCTGTAATTAAAAAGAAGAAATAAGATGTGTGTCCTAACTAGCAGTTATTTACAGCGTAGTTGTTTTCATAAAGGTTAAACAACACTTCAACCCCCTCACCCTCATGTTTTTCAGAGGTGGGACAAAGGGCCTATCTGTGTGTATTTACTCAGATATAACACTGAGAACTGCATTCTTCTTTAGGTCACAAATAATTTACCTCACCTGAATGGTTAATAGTACTAAATAGTACCAGTACTAAGAGGAGAAAGGAATGAATACTTAGACTGATATTAGATCACTATTCTGTAACTGCTGCAAAGATGTACGGGATATTAGGCCATTTCGTTTAGGCTGAAGTATTCCTAAATAGTTTCTGGCACTTCCATTCTGAATTATTTTCTTCTTATTATTAGGTTTAATAGGTTAAGAGATGCATCTACAGGAGTTTGCAGACTACAAAAAAAGATATGATTTCCAATTTTTGCATATCCTAATATTTGTTTTTTAGAAAGTCACAATTTAAAAATAAATTGATTATGCAAACTACAATATACTGATTTTCAGAGTAATACATTACTGTTAAGTGTTTTGAATAGTTTAGTAAAAGCCTTCTTCAGATATGAATACAACGCTTTAACAGTACAGAAAAGTGGACACATATAGAAAACAGTTATGCATAAATTAATTTTGTTGAGATCTTTGCATTCTATACTTTTTTAATTTTCATAGCTATAAATTATATTGACACAGCTGAAAGCTGCTAATGGCAAAAATGTTACATGAAAGGTACTTTTCTAAACAACAGAATGAGGCTTAAAGCAAGGACTGATTTGTACATATGGGCTTGCAGGCAATTATTATTCAATAAAAGCTAGAAAAATAATTTAATTCAAAAGTTCAGATGGAATCCAGTCAAAAAACTTGAAGAGAGTATCTGGACATCATTGGAAAGTGAATGTGGTATATTTATTGTAGAACATTTTTCATCAATGAGTTCATCTTTGAGAACTTGTTTTCTTCCATATTTTAAAGTTAAAAGCATGAGATAGATTGCATACTTACTGGTATCCTAGCAATCTTGGTGACTCAAGCAAGCTGGAAACCTTATATTGCTAAGAGCTTTGCTGCTGAATATGCCCTATGGTTCAAATATTTAATGAGAATTCAGTGTAGTCTGCATTCTGAGGGATCTGTTCTTGCCAGATCAATGACTGAGACACACCAAGTTTTTGAGCTTGGGTCGAATTACCTCTCTTTTGAACTGAGTTTTACTTAAGCCAAAGCCAACAAGAGCAGAAGTTGTAGTGCGCTGACAAAATTGGCCAAACATCTCATGTCAGCACTTTTTAGAGGCAAAGATTACTAGGGAAAAGATTAATAATAATCTCTGAGTAATAAATAGAGTCATAAATCCCTTTCAATAATAAAAAGTGATGACTATATGAATAAATTAGCCCCCATCTCATGAAAAAAAACCCCTAAAACCTTATAAAGGACTATTTTTACAGACTACATCTGTATTGCCAGTAAATAGATTCATCCAACTGTATTTAATGATTACCCAACATACTCCAATATTTTCTTGATTTTATGTATTTTTACATCTGTGCCAAGTTTTTAATGGTTTAGAAGACAGTTTACTAAGGAAAGACACAAAATCCTACAGGCTTTTTTTTTTTTTTCTGGTATATAGAATGTTTGTGCAGACTTCATGTATTATAGAAACTTAAAAAACGTCACAGGAAACACAGTTGAAAGATAACAGTTCTGATTTATCACTAAATTTCATGTACTGTAGGCAAGAATGTAGTAGTTTATCATTTGGAAGATGTCCTTGTTTATTTAATTGCCAACCAAGAGGCAAGATACATAACTGAATAGGCATTAAAAAAATGTCTGTACATGATATACAAACCTTACAAGATAAGATAGTCATATTTCTCAGAGAAATTCATACCTTCAGTTTTGATTCTGTGCCAGTTCTGTGCATGCTTACTTTCAAGCCAAGTTGATACAATTCTCTTAAAAACAATACAGAGGACTCCAGTAGTTACTAGTCTGAATACAAGTTTTGGAGATGGTTCAGCATTGATCTCTTATCTAATCCTATGAACATCCTAATCTAATTTTTATGCAAGACTTAAATGTACAAAAATATTATTAAAGCTCATTTTGCCTTTTTAGATTAAATGAAAAATTTATTTTAGTTAATGGCATTATGGTTGTGGTTTTTGATTTCTTAATCTATATGATACAAATACAAATACTAAGATACAAATACTAAGACCTTCTTTAGAGGAAGAGAACCCTACAAAATACTCAAAATACCAGTTTGAGAAGTTTGATCCAAAAGCAGAAAGGAAAACTGCCTGTAGCAGTATAAAAACAATGTTGCTGCAAGTCATGACAATAAACCCTAACATATCTCATGACATGTCTCTTTGCAAGACGATAAGAAGGAATTAACGTGGTGTTAACTATAACTAACAATGATTTTTCTTTCTTGCTTTAGCGTTCATTGTAATCAAACTGGAATCCTTCTTTGCAGGAGTTTGTGTACTGAAACCAAGCATCCTCCTTTGCGGAATATTGAGTAGATAATTAACTACAAAAATTTCATGTAGGCTATCAATTATCTATGGAGTAAAGTACTACTAAGTAAACCATTGCCTTCTGAGGGAAAGAATCCTAACTGTTTGAATCTCATAACTTCTCTCCCTTTTTTTAAAATTTTTATTTAGCAAGAATGATTATCTAATTTTTTTACTGACCTTGATGCCTCAAGTGCTTAACATACTCTCAGATTACTCCTATTTTAGTAATTTTAAAGTGCTGGTAAGTAAAATAATTTTCTATATTAGCACCCACTAATATGTAATTTTTGAAAGTTTCTTTACCTTCACTGGATCTCGCTTCTACCCTTTCAACCCAGTACTTCTTTTCCTAAATTGCAAAACTCACAAAATTAATTGTACTTTCCCTATCATATTATCTTCCTGCTAGGCCAGCCACTATGTTCTGGCTGCCAGTCACAGTAAGTAAAAAAATCAAATTGTTCTACATGTAAAGAATTCCCTGTCAGAGTCTCTGATATCAGGATCTCCTTCAATCTTAAGTTTCTCCTGCTGGCATACACAGTGGCAGAAATTGAGCAATAAAAAGCTTAACAACCAAGTGTTTCATTATACTTTTTTGCGCTAAACCTTCTAATTATCTTTGTTATCCACTCTCCTTTCTTTCAGCTTTATCTGTTGTCATATTCTAATCTTTTAAGTTATGAGCTATTTGAGTTACTCACTTGAATGATGTCCTAATAAATGGAGTCTGAAATAATTGAGTTATCCTTTACCAGCCATTAACGCAATAAATACTAAATATATTATTATTACCCCATTAGAAACAAAAAAAGTTATGTGCATTCCTTTATTGCCATGTATCTATTTTAGAACCCTCCAGCAACAATTAGGAGATATTGGAGGTAAATGAGGCACAAAATAACTATTGTGCCTTTCTGGTCTTAGCACAGAAATGTTGCAAAGCTGCTAAAAAATGAGCCCGCTGAAAGAGGACAAATTCCTGGCAGCAAAGGCTTTTCCCCATCCTGCCTTAGGAAATGGCCCCCCTTTGACTGCTGGTCCAAAGAGCAGTAACTCACCAATTCCAAAACTTGGGGAAAGATGCTTACTGGAAGTAATACGTGTGGAAAGGCAACCAATACCTTCCTACTTAAAAAGCAGCTTAGGAGGAGGTAAGCTATTCCCTCTCAAAGTGCTCCCTGCTGTGCTGATTCAGTTCTAAAAAAACACAAACATGAATCAAACCATTAATATCTTGCTGAGAAATTAAGATAACAAAGAAGGTTGCTAAACTGTTTAGCATTAAACTCAGTATTTAATAAATATTATATCTTGTAATGTAAACACACAAATCCTTGTCTCCTTTTGATCATAATGGAAATATTTCTCCTCCCATGTTTTTGGTTTTTCATCATTATTTTAGAAGCATCTATAAGGGGCTTCTCAATTTAACACATTATTATAATGTTGTTGAAATTTGCTTTTTGCATTTTGCTTTCTGTGATTTATATTTTTACTCTTTATGGACATTAATAAACGAAATTAACACCTGTAAGCATAATTTCTATTGATGTTTTTCATCTGATAAAGAAGCATTATAATGAAATGTCCAGGTATTTAAGAATTACCATCCAAGATACAAAATGAGTATGGTTAATTTTACTCAAAACTGAATATGCATTAACTCAGGATCAGTCTAAAGCTAGAGAACAAAAGCTGAGTATTATGTTAACTGGAAATAGGAAGATTTTTGATTAAGAACTTGAGAGAAACTGTATGTGGAAGTACCAAAGTGACAGAGGATAAATCTTGTTTTCAGAACTGATCTAGGGTACTTCCTGCATTTTAATTACTGAACCACTCACAAGGCCATAACCTAAATGACTTTAAACACTGTACAATTAACACAGTCTCAGAAGCCAGACCTCAGCATAAACTACATAGCAGATAAGTATTTACCCAGCTTTTCAAGCTCTGGAGTCTGCTCCAGGCCACATACAAGTGTAGGAAACCCAATAAAAGCCCTTCTCTTAGACAGGTTAGAGCTAGTTTGTACCTAGATGTAACCACAGGAAAACATGCCTGAGCACCCCTATAAGGATATTCAGGGATATGTTTACACATCCTACAGGTCATAGGCCCTGGACAGACATCACTTGGAGCAAGGACAGAATCTGTCTGTCACCTGCTTCTTCTCTGTCCATAGACTCTGTAACCCTGTTTTGCACAGGAACGTTTTTTCCCCCAGCAGAGGGTAAATAGTTCATCCTTCTTCTCTTCCATTAAGCCCACTTCAAAGGGCCACTGTTTGGAGCAGTTTTAGGTGGGCTTAGAAGTTTTCTTCAAACCAGAAGAAGAGAATGAATGCAATTGGAATGTACATATTTCACACAAACTATTTAAGAAATAAGACACATATTATTTGTGTCAAAGACAGCCATGCAAGTACATAAATTCACATGTAAATTACTAAATTTACATTTCAAGGAATATAACTGTGAGACCGACATAGCTGAGCAGACAGGCTGGAGGCTGGGGTGAAGGTTTAGAACAGGGCACACAAGTGCAGAGTGGCACTGCTGTGCAGTGCTCCCCCTGCGTCCCAGCATCTTTCATCTCCACACATGGCCTGCTGGCTGTTAAAAGCCTCATTCTCACCCACCGACCAGGAGTATTTGTGCTCCTGACACCAGTACCTGTGTGAGCACACTTATACCATAGAGTGTAAGAACAGCTCCTCCACCTCCTTACGGAATTGACTGACATTCAAAGTACAGCATTTCTTATCAGCAGCCACTACATTTTGAAGTTTAAAGATATAAGAAAGATTTTCTCCCAGCTAAGTAGCTTTGCTTCATGTCAGCTGAATTCTTTAATTTACCTGGCTAGTCTAAGCAGGGTGCCTGCCCAATGCCAACTCCCCCAAGGAATCTGTTTTAAAACGTTGACTGACATTTATGCAAAAGTGTAGCAGCAGGTTAGAAAGGGCACTTCACATGACTGAATTTGACATTTCTAGGTGAGATGGTGCTATGGATTTCATGTTAAGGAAGCTGAGATGAGAATTACTGGAATGGGAAGAGGAATAAAAAGTATCTCCATTTAAATAAATCAGTTCTTTATAATAATGGAACCAGAAGGATTCTTTTCATTTTCAATGAACACCTTAATCATGGGGAAATTTTGCTACTAGGGCATCGGGCAGGGAGACCAGTTTATGTTTTTCAGATGTGTAACTAATTTATAACCATACACTCTTGCAGGTTATTTCACTCAGCCTCTAAGCAAAAATCACCATGAACAGCATTAACACAGCCACTACAGTGAATTATACACATGGAACTCCTCTGTTTCCAAGCGGCTGGTATTTTTCAACAGAGACTACATTAGTGAAAGATGAAATGCCAAGCACTTATAATTCAAAATATTGTATTTCATATATCAATTGTTCAAAGCAGTATTTACATGTTAAGTATTCCTGTATTTTAACCTAGTAACAATCTTTTTAATACAATATTTAATAGTTGGAGACGTTCAAGAAGAATTAGAAAACCAAGACCAGAGAAATTTAAAAACCAGAAAAGGATGAAACATCACATCCCAGTAAAAGCCAATAGTTCAGATTAGAAATCTAGTCCTTATCAAGAAGTGTAAACATATTAATTTTGCTGAAAACTACAAGCATATAAATAAAAAATAACCATTTCATAATTTTTCAAATTGTTCTATGCAACATAAATGTTGTTTGCCATGGTTTCACAAGTAAAACATTCAGAGCAGAAAGAAGGACCTGATAGGACATCTTGAAATGTACTTCAGAAACAAGCAGAATGCTGGAATATGAGGGTTCTCCAACAGAAGGTGGTTTAAACACCTCTGATTTTCAGGAGAATGTGTGCTACTATTTGCAAATTTTGTGCTTTTCTTAGTCTACCAGTAAATATTTTATATGTCATCAATTCATGCCTTATTTCTCTTGTGGTTTTATTTCATCTTTTTATATAATCACACTAATAAAATACACTCTGTGTTCCCCAGTGAACAAGTAAGTATAGCAACCAGATCTTTACTGCATCCTGCTGCCTATGAACCCTCGTCAGGCCGTTCATCCTGCCCATAGCTCCAGTAAGAAATTACAAGTTATGGACACGGGATTTATTTAGAGCATTCTTAGCATTCCCTATCATTATATGCAGCTGAATCACTGGTATCCTGAGGCAGTGAAAAACCTCATTCACTAACTCTTCATACCGTCCTTGCACCATGTTCCGAAATACACAATGAACTTTGAGCCCCAGGCTAGGCTCATTACAAAGGTTGTTCTTTCTCTGCCCTACTTTCAGTTCATTTTATCATACAGGGCTTAAAGCCCTTCTTCTAATTTATTTATTGGTCTGAACACCAAAGAAGGTTTCTATTATGACCTGCAACCATAGCTGTAATATCCTGCTAAAGCTAGTAGGCATAATACTTGAGAGTGTGTGAAAAATACTGACCAAGACAGGGAGTGATTTCAAAATACGTACACTCAACAAGAGAAGTTAAAATTAACTGGTGAGTAAACTAATGCAGATGTTAATTATATATTTTGTCACACCACTGGCCCTGAAAGGTAATTGAAGATGGCAGTTAGCAGACCTTCTCCCTGCAATCCTGTTCATTGTTCCCAACAAAACCAAAAATGGAGAGAATTAGGCTAAATGTACCGTTGAATACACAGAAGAATCTAAAAATAAATAAATCTCCCAAATGGACAGTGAAAATTTCAGCAGTTTTGCAAATGCCAGTACATGTCTACAACCACCCGAGTAGAAGAAAAGGAGCCTTCCTTGCCTTTTCAGAAACAGATTTATCTATATGCAGTACTGAGTGCTGTCCAATAAAACAGTTAAACACAATAAATCACTTAAGAGGAATGAAAAAGATCATAATTTTCAACAGTATTATAGACCATTTGTTTGATGATGAAAGTGCATTATTGAAACTTGCCACTTTAAAAGCAGAACCTGAAGCACTGAAGTCATTGATACAGTAAAATGAAAGGGCAGTCTTAAAACCAGTTCCATTTTAAATAACTGAATAAAATCATTAGAAGTTATTTTAAAAATCCTCATATGTACTATGTTAAAAGAACACATCTGTATGCATAAATACATATGCCTAAAAAGTTATAAAAGATCAACACTAATTCCAGTCTTTATGATAAATGTTCAAAAATGGCAAAAAGTTCCTCTAAATTGGATCATAATAACCATTATGCCAGATGAAAAACAGTATGAATATTCCCTTTGCTATATACTATTTTACTCTCAGAGACAATACTTGATGGTCTATGGTGTTGAAATTTCTGAATAGTATATTCTGAACATACAGAATATTTTGGCATAGGAAAAAAATAAACAAGTTTTTTAAGAACTGTGTATAACATCTGACTGTTTTTCCTATTTCTTAATGACAGCAAAACTACAGTAATTCTACTTTTTTAGAAAATAATCAAAGTGAAAGATTTTCCCATCACAATCTCCTACTTCTTGCTGAAAAAATTGCATGTTTAATTTAATTTATTCCAGTACCAGAGCACTTTGCTAAAAAAAAAATGTAAAATTGAGGGCACATCTGCAGAACCCATTAGTGAAAAAATTCCAACTCAAAATATTTTAAAAATAAACAATTAGAAATTTTTCCATTTTCTAGGTTTCTGTGTTAGGAAAGGTATGGGGAGGAAAAAACATTCAGTAGTCTGAATTGAGTCACTACAATGATTTTCACATCTTAATAAGACAACTTCCGTCCTCATTAAGTGATCCTAGACAGAAAACTGACCTCTTTTAGGCTTATGCTCCCTCTGTCTGAAGTCTAACACAAGTGAGTTTTGGTTGCTGAAAGGTTTTCATTGCACACTGACTGGAGAATACGATTCCACTTTCAGTTGCAATGACGCAAAAGCCATCCCGACTGAGTTTTTCACAGTTCTCTGTGGAATGATGTTGATAGATGTGAAGATTGTTTACAATTCACATATTAAATATGTTTTAGACAATGTTCTTCACATACTTCCTTAAGGAACTGAAGAGGGCTTTTTGACTCCTAAAACTCAGCTCCTAAAATGTTGAGGGCTACTGGAGATGGGTACTAGAACAGCTGGGAATTTCTGGGTAGTGTTTATAGAATGACCAAAACAAAATTATAGGATAGGTTTAATCATGTTCACAGCTGACACTTTTCCCTTTGAGGAGCCGGATGTGGGGGTGGATGGAATGGGATAATGTTGTCTGGAACAATCTCAGAGATTGTTTTCTTAGCAGAAGTGTGAACAAAATGTTTGATGCTGAACCAACAGTGAGGTCAATTGAGGTGCTTCTTCTCCGCTTTTCTCATTCAGGAATATGGGTAAAACTCAATGCATGACCATAGTGTCTGAAGTCAGATACCAAATAACCAACATCATTAAGCCTATTCTGCATTACTTTGTAATTTTTAACCCCTTGAAAATTATACTGTCCCAGCCATGACAGTTAGTAACAGTTTTTTTCATTTGCCTAGTACATAAAAAAGACAGATTTAAGAAAAAAGCAAGAAAGGATCACTGCCATAAAATGAATTCATTATGGAAGGTAGATAGATACTTTAGAGTACTGATGGATGCTGGTAAGTAAAAAGAGGGCTAGGTTATTTAGGCAGTAAAAAGAACACAACCTGACCCCTCTTGCTGTTCATGAAAATGGTGACATTTGCTTCTTCTGTATTTCAGTGCAAGTTAACCTTAAAGGAAAGTAACTCTATCTCTTTGCTTTGCATGCAAACATGAGTTCAGGTTTAAATAACTTCTCTTTGTAAGCAACAAAACATTTATACTCAGAGAAGTACATTTCAAAGACATGAAGAATTGAATGCTTCTAAAGATACATACCAGTGCATGTTAAAGCATATCTGCATACCAGGTCCATGTTAAAAAGCAATTTAAAAAAGTAGAAATAGGGCACTTAGTATATACACTGCTTGTCATTTTTGTCAATTACAAATATATGGGTTTACTTTGATTCATCAGTTCAGGTGGTGTATTCGACTAAAAAGTAATACCAGTTATGCAGCCTACATGGTACAGTATTCTCCACAGCACTTTATATGGGTATAATTTTGCTACCATTAATAGTTATAGTAATAGGGACAAAATTATAGGTGCTTTTGAAACCACAATTACATCTCTGGTCCTTTCTTCTTTGGAATTCCTATCATTTCACGACAGGTAACATGCATGTAGCATAGCTCGATAGAACATTTTCTGCTCCTAGATGCCTCACCATCCCTTCACCTTTGAGACCTCACTGACCCCTTAAGAGCTCCGGACACCACAGTAAAAACAGAACTTTCTCTTTTTGGATTTTACAGTAAAAAAAAGAAATCAGGCATATGAAAGAAGTCAGACTGATTGCTATTTCCTTGTGCTTGTTTACACTTTTTATATATTTATATTTTATGAACATTTCAATGCTTCTGCTACTTCCAAGGGTTAAAAATTACTTTTTATTCTTGGTACACTATGTGGGTCCTAGATACTGCTTTCCCTTGAACCAGTGGGCAATGATTACCATGAAAGAGAAGATAAAGCAGATTATGCTGGTACTTTGGCAGGTATCCTCTGAAGAACCTTGTCTTACATGTTCAGGGCTTAATCAGACATAGGACTCTCAATCAGGGAAAGGTTCTTCTTTTGTCAGGCGGGCAGAAAATATTGGCTCTTCTGTTGTCCAGGACACAGTCCACTTTGACTCTTTATTTGGGTAGTTCACCTAAAAAAATGTTTTACATGCCAGGATAAAACAGTACTTTTAGACTGACAGCATTTGAAGTACCCAAAATCTCCTCCTTTATTCTTATAGCACATTTTTATTGTGATGCTTCATCATTTCACAGGTCTAAAGTTCATTACAATGTGTTGGGAAATTGCTCTAAACTTGGCACATGGTTTCATTGACTCTTCTGAATAATTTTTTATGGCATTACTGGCTCTAGTTACAGGCTTCCTTCTTTTCCTTTAATTTCTGTATTTTTACAACAAAACAATCTAAATTATTACAGTAAATTCAATGTTTCGTTTCATTCTTGTTTCAAAAATATGATAAAACAATCCCTCAGCTCAACATTAGTTTGTACTGAAATAGATCCAAATGCGCCTATACACTGAAGATCTGGAAGATAAGCTGTCAAAACTACAGAAGCCTTACAAAGAGACTGAGAAAGAATCTTTAATGTTGGCCATTTGGAAGAAACTGCATAGCTATTATTGATCAGGAATAAAACAAAAAGTATAAGAATTTAATAAAATTCAGGTGAAAAAAAAATTTAAAAAAAAAAAAAAGATAGAAAGTGAAAAGGAAAGCAATGCCAAGAAACTGAATTATTCTGAATTATTTTCCTGGAAACAATTAAAAATTAATGACTAAAATGAATAAAGCATGATCCATGACAGCACTTTATTATTTTAATTATATCCTTTTAAAATGCTGTTTCATGACAATGTTAGAGGGTGTTTCAAAGACCATATGATTTATGAGCCAATGAGACAGCATGATCCTAGGGTGGCTCTGGTTATTTGGGGTTTGAAAAATGTGAATTGCAGATTACAATAAGAATTTGAATAACAGAAATTGAAACTGAATTGCAGAAATCCTAAATAAATTTTAAAAAATTAAAGATAAAAGGAGTTGTGATAAGATATACTCAGCTTTTTCCAACAACTTTTCCCAATATTGAGAAATTAGGCTACATTTTGTAATTGTAATCTATGTAGAGGTTACTAAAACAATAACCCCTATAGTTTGCTAAAACTAATGTTAAATTTATTTGTTATGTATGTTGCAACTAAATTTTCTCTCCACAGTTCTGATTCACTGGTGATGACAGTGTAAAATGTAAGAACCCTGGCTCAAATATTATTCAATATGCCATCTTTTTTTTTGCTGTTATCTTCATAGCAAGTACTTCAATAACTTGAAGATAGAATTTTACTTTTCTAGAATTGAAATATTAGTCACATTTCCATTTGATCTATGTTCTATTAATCTTATCAGAAGGATTTCCCTATATTACATAATCCACAAAACAGAGAATTTGCAAAAGTGGTTAATTATTAACAATGACAGTGACAGCAGCTGCAAAGAAGACAGAGGCTCTCACTTCACAAGGAGCCATATGGAGAGGACAAGGGGTGACAGGTGAAAGTTGCACCAGGAGGGGTTTCAACTCAATATAAGTAATATGTTTTTCACAGTGAAATCAATTATTGACTGCAAGGCTTTTCTCATGGACATGGTAGAGTCACCATTGCTCAAGGTTTTCAAGGTGCTGTTAGACTGAGTGCTAGGTAATCTCATCTAGACTCCCTTTTCCATGACAGGTTGGATCAGAGAATCTTTTGAGATTGCTTTCAGCCGGGGATGTTCTATGAATCTATGACTGTATCTCTCTAGATCTCACCCTCTAGTATGGAAGGCAGTATCAGTACCTCTATTTTCAGATGGAAAACCTGAGGAAGAAAAGTGACTTGGTTATCATAGAGCAGGTGGCCAGCAGAGCTGGGACTAGAATCTCCCAACTAAGAAATGCTCTGTGATATTCTTTCCTGGTAAAACTTAAAATGTCATTATAAAGGAATGATTTCCACTGATTTATTTTCACTTTTTTCCCGATTCACTGATTTGCCAGACCAATGCTGAAAATGTGAAAAATCTTTTAGCTTTCCAGTTCCCTGGGGTATCTGTTTATTGAATAATTTTCTTTGAAGATGACTCATCTAAGAAAGATCTAAATTTGCCCAGAGCCAATATTTGCATGAACAAGTGACAGACTTAAAAATATTTAAAATGGGAAGAGGAAACAATTTGGTGAGGGTAGCAAGGTTTTGAAAACAAGACAAATGAGTCCAATATCCCATGTAGCAAGATGGGATCTTTTAAACAGATGTGGAATGGAAGTTCATATGAAACACAACAAATGCAAGACATAAACATCTGCAAGTAAAAGATAATTTTATGACTCTTGGGGATGATTTTGTAATACATTTTATCTCAAAATATTATAGGAAAATGAATTTAGAAAAAAAATGTCCTTGATGCCTTCCCATTTAATTAGATGCTACTATATAGGTGACCATAATTTATAAGAAGATTTTTTAAAATTAATTTGTCTATATAAAAAAGTACCATACATAACTATTCCCAGTATATCAAAATAATTTAAATCTTTGGAATCTTCAAAGTTTGATTGGAATGATGTGAATGGTTAATGGCTATGTTGATGTCAGCAAAAACAAATACCCAGCAAGGGTTTGTAGACATTTAACTATATTGAAAGAAGAATAGAAAATGAAAAGTTAATAACAAAATGTTTATAGTGGGTCCTATAAAATGTTCAATATAAAAATTAAGGCAATTTGGTATTTTAAAATAAGTGATGTGAAGTGTAAAATTTAGGAATAGCATTTTAGAGTTCTACTAAAAAACATTTTTATTGAAAAACTAGTCAATTTATTTAACTTAATAAAGCTTACTCATCATTCAAAAATCCCAAAGACAGACACTTTCCATCATGCTGAGAAGAACTGAGAATTATTCCATCGTACTATTTCAATTATTGTTTGCAATGCCATGTGTTCAATTTTCTTAATGTCTTTCATTTAAAGAATAATTCCACAAACATCTCTGAGTGATTGTACTGTTTCTTCTATTACCACTATCATTCAAATCAATAAAATAACTAGCAAGCACTAGGACAAGTGGAAAGTGTTTACAAAAGCAAGAATGAGGAGTGACAAGGATTTACTGTCTTGGATACATTGCATGGTTAAGAAGAGTGACAGCATATGAAATTTGTAAGGAGTAAATATATTATTTCTTGCTATATTTCAGTTATATGCTAACTGTATAAATTCACAGCCTACTGAGACTTTGTAGCTACATATAGCTCAGTCAACTGAAGGAAGAGTTTAAAATTAATTTATAAATATTTGAACACTCATGCAAATTTTCATGTCTCTATTTTTTAATTTCTTTTCAGTCAGTTTTTAGTAATAGTACAGTCAATATGACCACCTATGGGCCAAATGCATACTTCTGTTTCACATGCTATCCTGCAAGAAACATGGAATGGGTGTTGCAGGAGCGGACGCAACTAAGCATGAGAGCATGTTTTCCATTGGCCCAGAGCCTCACTAATGCTGGATGCAATTTTGCTTCTCCTGACACTGATGGCATTAAAGCCAGGGAGATTCTCTCAGCCTGTGCACAGCCCAGCACAGGGGAGGCAAAGGGAGACAACGTTACCTTGGCCCACAGAGTCTCCCGTCTCCAGAGATGGTGTTATCTGAGCATTGTGCTCAAGTATTGCTCAGCAGAGCAGCAGTAGTGATATACGGCAATAAATACATTAACAAAGATTCACAATCTTTCTTGCAACATACAGGCTTCTCTCACTGTAAGGATAATGAACTATAATTCAAAAGCATTAAAACTTTAAACCTGCATTTAAATAGTAATTATACTGATTGTTTTTAATATCTGCCTAATTTATTTCCTTCAGAGCAGCTGAGTATTTTGCATGATCACATACAAACTCGGCAAAGAAGTTCACTGTCTCTAACCACAAATACTATTTTATAATTGCAGCTATTTTAATTTTGAGACATCATGTAATCTGTTAAACACAAAAGTTGAATGAGGCCTTTTGACTTTCAATATGCTGCAGCAAGTCATCTGCACATTAAATTTTGTGAAAACTCTGTAAAGCCACCATAAAAAAGGAAAATTGCCTTTTTAAAATGACATTTGTATGGAGATGTGTCCCTGTGGCTTCCTCACATCAGCTGCCAATGACAGAATGCACACCAGAGGTAAATGGAACTGAGCTGCCCATCTGCGTGCTTCAAACACAACTGTGTGCCAAGAGCTAAGGAGTGTACACACAGAGACACAGACAGAGAAGTGTACAACATCCAGCTCCTTCATCCTGCCGGAAGAATAAAGCCATGGTAGTAGTCCATGACTGCCATCAAAGTTAACAATGCATCTATTGCAGCACCATTTGCAACTCTGGGACAGAAAGCATCACTATCACACTGCCTCCAAAGCCTTGCCAAGATGAACATGTGTTGTCAGGGCAGACATCAGTGGAGAACAGAGCTTGAGAAGCAAGCACTGATTCCACCCTCTTGGTGAGAATCACTTGCCAATTATGTGGCAAAGGAATTTCTGAATTTCGTAAATTAATTTCTACATGTATAAAAACTTTTAAAAATATATAATTAATGTGTTTACCTTCTACTGCTTCATTCTAAGATCCCTTTTCTACAGATTACATTAATATTCAAAGAAGTAAGGCATAGATTAACACAAATGTGCATTGAGTCTACACAGATAATTAAAAAAGGTTTTGATTGGATTCTGCTACATAATAATGTTCTAATTATGACTAGGTATGAAATATTTGCAATTAAACAGTTGAATATATTAAAAAAACAAGCAACTGAAATGTAATTTGGTCATCTTTAGTACCTAATCTATACTTATTTATATATTTATTTTTCTTCCATGCTAAGAGTAGTTGGCATGTAACTATTAAAAGACATTTCCTAAACCTCAGTACAGTCAAGCTGCAAATGAATTCATTACCCATTGGCCTACTTCCACCAGTTTTTCATGTGACATCCTTTATTATGTATATTTTGGAGAAAAGGTTTTACAGTGATGTATATTCCCACCTTAAGTACTGAGAAATAGTCTTACAATTAAATTTAAAGCCATCTTTTGCAATACATATAAAACATTATGAAGTTATGTTCATTTCCTTGGGTGAACAGATGAACATTAACAAATCTCAGCACCTTAGCAAATGAGGGTCTAAACTTCCTTCCTTTGCAGCTTTAGATTAACTAATTTCTTACAGATGTTTCACTCTATTTCAACTTAATTTGGTAATGTCCAAAGAAATCTTTAAACTCATCAAGAAAATGATTTCTCAATAACTACAGTAACTGCTTTTTTATTGTATCACCCCACTGGTTCATTCAGTATTATGTCCCCTCAAAAAAGTTGTTTGTTTTCATGAAAGGTAGTGTTTCTACTCCATTCAGACTGATCCTTCTTCAATGAATTGCAGAACACATTTTAAGATCGGGTACTATAGTCTAATAATCTAAAATGCATTAGATAACATGGCTCAATACTGAAATACACTTGTATGGAAGTTGTAGGGCTAATTTTACAAGTTTACATTTTACTTTAATGATACTGAGTCAGTAGCAAACTGATCAGTTGGAAAATCTGATAGGTTCAGGTCTTCAGCTACACAGACAAAGCAAGGCAGAAGACAAATGCTGGCAGTTAGTCAGTAATGCAGGTCAATTGAATTATTTGCAGCCAGATCTATGCAAAACACATGTAACAACTATATAAGACTTCTTTCTCCCTGATTATCTGTAAATAAACAGATACCTTTCCACAAGTATGCTAACCACTGGGAAAGATTAGCACAGCAGCAGAATTTGGTAGATAAAGCACAGGGACAGCACCTGACAGGACGGAGGCATCCTTCCTGCCTGCAGCCGACCTGCTGGCCTTGCCAGTGCTGCTCTGCAAGAACAGCTCTCAGAGTGGCTCTAAGCCCACCATGCACATCTGACACATCTGCGTGGTCTGGCTTCTGCCTTTGCTCTGGCTGTCTCCTAAGTCATCAGCTCACTTACACAGCAAGAGACGATCATCTTAAGGGTGAAATTGTGACACTCAAATTAAATTTTCTCATCTAAATTGAGACTTCCACAGGAAAGATATTTAAATATCTTACCCGCCAAGATTCAATTGATTGCCAATGGAGAGAAATGGATTTTTTTTGGAAATGCCACTTACCACTTCTCACAAGGCATGTCTGGGAAAGGTCGTATGAATTGCCCTCCGAAGTGCCTGTTTCCTTTCACCAGTTAAGAGAGAAAACTTAGAGAACTAGCTCAGATGTAAAAATGTACACGATTGCTATTTTTGCTGAGATGAAGCTCATCTGTCCCTAGATTTTTCTGTTGAACCAGTGTAGATCATGCGTCTAAAATTGTCTACAGAGCCAGAGTCTCACTACCACCCTGAGGATTGTTTTGCCAGCGCAGGTACTATAGAAGACAGTTTTAATAATGCCTACTAAGGAGTAAGATAAAGCTTGGCATACAGACAGTGCCATATTCTTGAAACCAGTCAGTCTCTGAAGAAATGTGAGGAGATACCATAACCTAACAACCAATACTGAGATCCCAAAGTTCTAAAAGTCCATAAGAAGGAAAGGATGAAAAGAGTCTCCTTACAGCTTTTCTTCTCTCTCTAGGTATTAAATATTTTCTCTTATAGATATATCTCTATAAAATAAAGTCTTAACTATGTGTTTGACCCCATGATTCTAAAATAGTGAGAAAAAAGATATGACTTTGCATCTATCAAAATTTTATAGGTAGATAATGTCTGTGATCACTTATATTCCAGAATATATATCTTTTTCAGTGATGAAGAACAAACCTTTTATTACTTTATTCCATCAAGTAGGATACTAAATATGAAGTGGTTTAGATGAAGTATACTGTGATGGATTGAGCCTACCAATTGAGTCAACAATAAGCTTCTAATAAAGAGGGTACATTTTAGAATTAAATCAGGTACTCAATATCCAAACCTCTGTATCATAATGCTAACGTTTAAACCACTTGATCTCCTCAGATTAAAAAATTCTGACATTAGGGCATTATGCCTGGCTTACCTGAAAAAAATTACTGGAATTATTTTTAATACAGTAACATTTTTTCTAGAATGGAAAGTCCATATGGAAATTATTTGGAAACAATTACAGCAGAATAACTATTTCCTTTCTACAGACAAAAACTTTGTTTTAATAAAATTCTACTGATTTCAGAAGAACTACTCTCAATTTTCCCCAGTTGAAAGATGAGACTCAAGATCATTTGGTTCTCATCACTTTCATATGTTAAACCTACAGTGGAGTTTTCAGCTACTAATATTTGTTGTCTCTAGACTTAGAGGTCCCATTCATCAAACTATTATCATCCATTAGAGAAATTTTAAAAACATTTCTGCATCTAAGACATGACTTTATCGCTTTATATTCTTCATTTTTTTTCCCTAAATATGATATTGTCTCTGCACAGAATATTCACGCACTACATTCTTCAGTGTCAATTTGGAATATAAACCTAATCATCCCTCTTGTATCTATTTTAAGGGAAAACAGAACAAGGAGTGGATGAATGTCATTTCAGAGAGATACACATTTTTATGGGAGGAAAAGAAATCATATTTGCTTCAAGGAACTATTTTTTTTCTTTTTAAATACACTAGTAGGACACAGACTGTCAATCATTGCCTGCATTCATCTTAAAGACCTCATTGAAATCTACCAGATTACATGATGGAGAGCTCAGAAGGTGAGGCACGTAAGAAATGTATTTCCTTCTTACATCAGCTAAATTAGAAGCAGTGGCTTAGATATCAAGGGACAATTGTATCAAGTTTGAAATGCTGCAGTTAATTTAAACAGTCTAATATCTGTCCTTGAACATTTTTACTTGAAAACTTCATACAGTATAGTGCGGGTGCCCTGGAAGGGCGCCCCCTAGGTTTCGGCTTCTCCCAGGGCAGCGCCAGGACCAGGTGTCCATCTACCCCAGTTCCACTCCCTGGCCGCTCCTCCCCTGGCGGCCCACTGGCCCCAGACCCTGCTTTCCCCAGCAAAAGCCCCTGTACACGCCCAGTTCTTGGTTCTTCGTCCCTGCCCCTTCCAGTGTGTGGATGGGTGCCGAAATCCGCCGCTGTGTAGGCATCGACCTCCGCCACTAATAAACCCTGCTGGGAACCCCTGAAGAACCCCTCCTGCCCCCGTGGCCTTATTTCCACGGGCTGCGTGTGAGTGTGGGGAGCCCCCTCCGCCCGGCCGGAGCGCCTTCCCCCGTGGGGGCACATGCGGGAAGGTTTAGGTGCCGGGCAGCCTGCGCCCGCACTGCAACAATATAGAGACAGGATCTTAAATGCTTATAATTAATACCTAATTACTTGAAAGTGAACAGCAGCAAAAGATAAAGTTTATCCCCAAGAGGCTTTTTTTCTTAGAAGAATACCTGAAGTGGCATGTAAGTGTCCTACGTGCAAAGACAGCTGCCACTTTTACCATTATTGTCTCACAATGACCTTACAACATCAGAACTAATCTTAGGATTTGCAACCTATATTCCAACAACCTGTATCTACTTAGCATTGTGAAATATATTGCCATTCACATGAAAATTATGAAAAAAAAAATCAGCATTCAGTGTTTAAACTCTATGATAAACAACCTAATGTAGGTCAGCGCTCCCTATTGATTTAAGTTAATCTAACCCCTGTTTGCGTCAATTAAATGAGAGCAGAAACAAGCCCAGTCAATAGCTACTAATCTTAAATATCTCTGCAAGAAGTACTGGTACTTTAAAACAAAACACTGACAAGATTTTGTTTGTGCAAGTATGTGTGTTTGTGTGTGTGTGCACGTGTGTGGACATGTTCACAAGCACAGGCAACTGCAAGGATCTGAATCTGGGACTTTGACCTTTGTGTGTAAATTCCCAGAGAAATATCTATAACATATTTCGACAAGTTGCAGTCCTCAAAATTACATAAATTCCAGGTAAAGATGGAACATACAGTATCTATTAAGGCTTTAAAAAATAAAGCATATTCACAAAGTTGTTACAATCACTCTACAAAGACCATCTTAATTGTTACATCTTTTAATTTTGGAGTACTTGAAATTGAGACACGAATAACGTTGATGAAATATATTTTTATCTTATTTCTTAAAGGAACAAAACATTTAAAGGGGCAAAACATAATTGCTTTGAATGTTTGTATTTCCATCTGGCAGTCCTTCTTAAACTTTCGGATCATTTCTGTCGATCTGACAAACATAGTCCATTGCTTATCTAGAAGTTTCCTTAAAGTGGGTTGTTAGGTAGAGAGTCTTAATAAAAATGAGATGCAGGGAGAGCGGAGCCTGTAACACACTGACAGCAACCAGCTAGCCCATCAGATAAGTGTATTGGCCAGATGATCAATATATGAACAGGTCTAAATGAGCCACGGTGTTGTCTCTTGCCTAGAGATATTCCCATAGGAGAGAGCTGTACTTACTGCAGTAGGAAGGAAGAAAAGATTAGGGATATAGAATACAAATCCCTAAGAAACTGGATTGTTATCTGTCCCCCTGCTCGTGGAACAAACTGTTTTCCATGTACTTTTATTAACTGTTGCCTCAGAAACCAAATCCTAAAGCGCTGGTGAAAGAATAAACAGGTACTTTTGATCTTTTATATGTGCACACAAAGTGCACATAATCCAGAGAGGAAAAGTATTTCTCATTCTAACACAAAGTAGGTTCTGAGTACATGGGAAATGGAGCTTTGTCTTCACTCAGGGGCAACAGGAATTGTCTGCACCTGTACCTGCATCACCTGCTCAAGGCACTGTCAGATGGCAATGTATTCATTTTTCTACAGACACATCTGATTTCTTCTTCTTCTTTTGTCTTGCAGAGGGGATAGTTTAGCAAGCTTGGTGCAGCCATAGGGGAACAATGATGACTACAGAATGAGAACAAATGACACTTTTTCCCCATTTTCTTGTTCGTTGGGTTTTTTGTTCGTTTATTTGTTTGGTTGGGGGTTTTTTTGTTGGGTTTTTTTTTTTTTTTTGTGAGTTGGAAGAAGATTGGTTACTTTGCTGTGATTTTCTCTGGTTAGGATAGTGCTAAGAGGTTGGTATATTTATTAGGACAAACAGATAGTGTATGTTTGTACTTTCAAATTCTTTTAAATGAGACCTGAAGTTGCTTAGCACTATGAAAATTATTCAGTACCTGAAATTAATCATCCAAAATCAGAGACACTCAAAACAACCCAGCACTTTGGTTTACATTTACTCTTATTTCACACTGAAGAACAGAAAATCGACCTCTGTTTTCTTAATCTTGTTCTTGTATCAACTATTTTAAAACCTTACTTATCTAATTGATGACATAAAGTATCATTGAAGTCTGATTATCATTTAATCATGCTGATTACATAAAAAAATATTCTGGCCTCAGCAATACAAGATAGTTTATGTTCTATTCAATTTACATAGGGCAGTAATTGCAGTTGTGTGCATATTCTGCAGTGAAGATGAGGCAAGTAAGTCTCGTGATGATTAAATATAAAACTGTGTGCTTTGTAATTTCTTGAAGGGTGTGGCAAAATGCCTGAGGGTAAAAATAGAGAAAACTGGGAAGATTCACATTCTAACAAGTTATAACAACATATAGAAATTATAGGCTAAAATACAGTTGCTACTCCCTGGGTGAAATGCAGTTGCTAGTCCCCATATGGAATACAGCCATGCCAACTTCCCACACACAACTCATGCCAAGGAGGACTAAACAGAGGGTGGAACAGAGTGGAGACAACAGGGCCAGACTCGCCTAAAATCCTTGCAAGAGGGGAAACGTTGTAGGTGATAAGCCACATGGCAGCTGTCAAACAAAGGAGAAGAAAGGCGATTTCTTGCTGTTGAACCAGCAAATGGGGCGAGATCAGATGTACATCTCCATCCTAAAGGCTACCTCAGATGTAATACTGACATTATCCACTTCTGGGGTATGACCACTGAACGCCATGTATGACCAGAGTCACTCAAGTTCCACCTAAATGCAAACAGAGTATAAAAGTAAAAATGGGGACTAGTGAGGGAAGACTCCATTGTAACTGCTGGGATCACTCGATGGGAACATGTATTCTTCCCCATAGGGACGCCTTTCCTGGGGCACTGACAGACTAATCAAACACAAAATGTTTGACAAAATCTTTCCTTTCATGTGGCAAATGACGAAGATAATTCTTAAAGACAACTGGAAAAAAAGAAAAGCTGTTGTCATGGAAACCTAACAGTTAAAAATTTCTCATGCTCTTTCAAAACATCAAATTTTGATTATCAGGTTGAATTCCCTGCTCTTCATAGCAAACTATTTGGTGAAACAAGTGCTGGTATGAGTCTTTGACATCATCTTCAGTGGCTGAGAAAAGCCATATGTCTACACTGCGCTGTAGTACAACAGCAGAAGTTTCTTGAATTCCTTGGACAGCACAGTGGAGGAAAAACATCAACATTTTCATATAAAACTCCAATTTTAGACATCCAGTTATTTTTGACAAAAGTATCAGTTGGGTTTTACAGATGCTTATCTAGCCTTTCCGTGCTCAAACAGAAGTTAAATTCAGCTCCTTGTTTGCATACAGAGTAACAACTATTTATAATAGTTTTCACTTTCATATACCCAGCAGTGTAAATTTCTGCATCACGTTTTTCCCTAAAAGGCAGTTATTATATGAATTGTAGATCTAACTAATTTCTGGAAAAAAAAAAATCGTCACCTGTGCATCTCAATATGCCAGTACTTAGTTATTTTACAAGGAAAAAGAAATAGCACTGTTGCTAATTGCCTTCTGCTTAGCTCAGCTGTTTCATCTGCTCTCAGCACTCTCTAAAGCTGGCTCAAATGAATGGCGATTCCTCTATGAAATCAGCCAGAGAAGCACGCCTGCAAGAAGCACAGTATTCTCCCATCAAATCTGTTACGAATGGCTGCTATAGCAAATTGCTGAATAGCCCAATACTTCAGACAAGGTCTGGTAAGGGACATAGATATAACACACAGGCTCAGAGAAGTCTAATTATATAGAATCAATCTGAAGGATGAAACAACTTGAACTGGAAATCAGTTAACTATAAAATAGGAGATAAACATTTAATTGTTTCCTCTTCCACTTACAAGAAAGTGGAATGGTCTAGATGGAGGAGAGGAGAGATTTCTGCTACTACGGATTTGGCAGAATTAGTAAGGAATTATACATCATTTTTAGAGGTGGGAAGGAGTCAAAATTGCACTAGTAGGTAATTTCTGCTTCAGTATCATTGGGTTTCCATAGGCAGAAATATCTCCTGGACATCAACATTTTATGATTATTCACAAGGAAAACACCAGTCTACTGAAGTACAGACTTACTAAAACCCCTTTAATCTGTGTTGAATATTGATTCTTAAAATGTCTTCTGCCTTCAGAGACAAGGACATCTTGGATGTCTTGGTTTAGTTATTTTTTTTCTTTATTTGTGAATCCAAATCTCTGCAATGCAGGAGTATTTTATTTTATGAAATATGAAGAACAGATTGTGTTAGTACCAGCTTTTTTTTAAAATTTGGGAAACGGATTTCAAGTATACTCCAAAACTTTCCCTATGCAGCAGATCTCTGTGCAGTACTACTCTGAGAGTAGTACTCTCTTTCTAAGTGTAGAAAGCAGTATTTCTCATTACTTTCTTTCCCCAAGACTATTGGCATGAATAGTACCATGATACTGTAATTGAACAATAGCGAAAGAAATGGCACTATCCAAATGCCTAAGAGAGGATCTGCAACCAATCATTGTCTTTGGAAATGACAGAAAACAACTGCTGCAGTTAAACGTGAATTACACTAGAAGAATACTTCTCTTTCCAACTCAAGGTCCATGTATTGTCACACTTACAAGTGGTGATGATAATAGAAATCTATGGACAAACTGCTTAGTAAGTCTCATCCAAATATGTAACCACATAAAACTACATGAGAAAAAATACCTCCAGGCTTCTGTAGAATTTTTCTTTTTGTTGAAATGCACATGCAGCTCAATCAATGGAAGTAATATATACATAATTTTATTAAGAGAAAGTAGACTCTGCAATAGTTTTGGCAGAGCTTTTATTCTGGGAAGGAAGGATCGTTTTTGCTAGCTTGGCTACTTAACATTTAAGTGTAGTCTTCCTGAAATACCTTGTCTTTATGAAGAAATAAAATGCCAGTAGAGCAACATAAAAATTGTACTAAACAACATGAGATTAAAATTATTGTCAAAATATCTTTTTTTTTTTTTAACACTGATTATTCTACATAGCCTTCTAGATTAACTCTTTAGAAACTGAGCAATAGGAATTAATGGTGTCAGGATTTATCATCTATATTTAAAAAGACTGACAGGTTGAAACATTTTTCTTTCTTGCAGAAGAAAGTTAATTTGATTAGATGCTTAGCTGGGTGAGCCATCAGCTGAAGTTTTGACCTGCAATATAATTTAAGAACACTAAAAGAATGGATGGATGTTACGTAATCCTGCTCCATGAATAACATGTACAGTGACACACAGGACTTTCAGCTAATATTTGCATGAGGGAAAACTTGGCAGTTTTCTGGGGACAAATGATTAAGTCATTGTGATCAGTGCAGAAAATATGTGCAGGCCTTGGAAAAATAAATCAAAAGTTAAAATTTAAGATAAACCAAATATTATTCCATCCTTTAAAAATTTTGATGCCAAAAAGACTGTCTTGGTACATAATAGAAAACAACTCACCAAAAAGTTCTTTGTTGTCAAAGCTTAAATATGAATAAACTAACAAGGGAGTGGTCCAGGCTTACAATTGGCCAAATAATTCAGAACCTTAAAGCAGCACCTGATAATGCATCCATCTTTCTGAAGTAGTAATGAATTTGGCTCACCCAGTTAATTCAGTCATCAGGCATCACTATGAAAACTAATACGAAAAGAATGTTTTGGGAAGGGAAAGCATCAGGACGCTCAATCAATGTTCTAAGTGTTATTTTTATGCTTTTATATTGCTATATTTCTACAGATAATAACCAAAATGGCTACATACCTACTTTCCATTGCAACCAAATTCTTCTGAAATAAACCTGCCCTAAGTATATTTATAAACACCACTGATTTAGTGTCATTTCACTCAAATCCTCCCTAAGGGATCTGTTACTGACAAGAATCTCAGTTACCCCACCCTCAGGGGCAGGTTGTAACAAGAGTATCCTCTGTTACAAGGCTTCTTGAAAAGAATACCATTCCTACTCATCTTTACTGGAAACTTTACAATTGCTGCACTTTCTTCTGGCAATGATGATAAACAAAATTTACTGTCTGTTTAAATTGTACTTTACCAGGCTAATACAGAAGCAATGATAATGGTTTAGAAATTGGATTGCATGTGACTGAAAGTGGAACATATGAGCGAAAGCTTCTGCTCTCATATGTTTGCAAAACAAGCTCCAGGGCCCAAATATAGAAAAGTAAGGTACAAAGGTCTGAACATATGTGCTCTGGGAATGTTTAGAAAAAGGATATGCCACATCAATGAACTGCAAGATGGTTTCCCCCAAGAGAAAGTAGACAAGCTCACACAACTCTTGTCATTTAATTCTCCTGGCTGCCAGCAGGAGATCTATCACATTTCTTTAACTTCATTTTCACCAAACTACTTTATTCCCTCTTTTTCTTCAAAATGGAGTTTCAGAAAAGGAAAAATAAATCAAGAGATGCCTGAAAGGAAACAATCCATTTTTTCAGGAAAAAAAAATGAGCAAGGAATTAGGGGAAATCATTCCACTAAAACAAAACAAAAAACAAAACAAAAAAGGACATACATTTTAAATGACATCTAAAAATCTAGCCTAATCAAAAGAGACCACAAGCAATCTGTTTCCAGAAACTTTATTGTGTTCTGTGAAAATCATTCTGTAAATAAACCTGTCTAAATTATTTAGATTAGCTTGAAAGATTAAAATTCTGTTTTCATGGGATCTCATATAAAGCTTTTACCAGTAAGTGATCACTTCTGGGACAACATTTCAGAAATTCTCCACAAAAAACCCTTTAGTACTAAACACATAATCTTCCTGACAAACACATCCTCTATTTGCCTTTGCCATTTATTCTTCTTAGGAAAAAAAAAAAAAAAAGAAAGAAACTTTAAGGAAGCTCTTTTCATCTCTTGAGATTATAGTTGCTATTCTTAATCTTTCCTACAGAATTTTTTTATCTTTAACAATAATTCATTTGCTAGCAAAAGATGGAAGACATGAAAATTTGCAGGGTTACATAGAAGTGTTTAGAAGGTATAACAAAATGCATAAGAAACATGTATAAATTAAGTATCTTAAAACAGAAGGAAAACTGGAGAAGTCCTGAATTACTGATTCTACTTTTCCCCCAAGTCTTATTGAGGCAGAGTTCTCACCGGGGTATGTTGAACTATGCACTAGAATCAGAACAAGATGACCTGATTTTATGTTATATTGAATAATGTGTGATTTCAGAAAACATCACTTAATTCCTTACAACTTCAGTTCTCATCTTTGAATAATAGGGGCAATGTTTTTTACATCATCAAAGCATGCTTCAAAGAAGTGGAATATATATTAGTTCATCTTGGAAAGGAAAAGCCACAATGAATTCCTTGATGAAATATGTGCTGCATTTTGCTACACACTGGCAATTGAATAAAACACTACTATTGCCCTTTCCTGCTTCCTTACCTCCTTCCTCCCCTCAAGGATCAGTCAGATGTCAGAGAAAATCACACATCTTTGAAAAGGAAGGAAAATGTCTAATGGTGAGGCATGAGAACAGAGGGTTGCTAAAGTTACACAGATAGCAGTAGAAACTGAGGTATAGCAAAGAAAATGAGTTATTGAATCATTTTGGTTCAACAATCTAGTATGAAAACCTTGCTAATGGATAAAAATGTTGACTCCATCAAGTCAAAATGCTGAAGTTGGTGCTAAACTACATACAGGTGCTACCCACATTATAATTTAAATGTCATTATCTTGGTTTTTCACCTCTAAAACTTAATATCCAAAAATAAATACAAAACAAGTAAAAAAATGGTTGCCCCACTGTTTCAGAGAGGTGGTTTTATGACAGCATTCAGGTTTCATGTTCCCAAGTTAAGTCCTGACTTAGAAGCACTTCTATATTCAGTGTTCACCTGTCTGCCTATTTTTTAGAGTACAATATTTCTAAACCACCACCATGGATTACTTCATATAAAAACCTGCATTCTTATTCTGCTGTCCTAACTGCTCTGTGAGAATGGCTGTATCAATCAAGATTGATCATTGTCAAGAAAATACTGTTTGGCAGAGAATTTTGAAATTCCTAGCTGCATTCTGCTTTAAGAGCTTCTGGATCCAGGATCATCAGAGAACCCTTGGGAACTCTCTGAGAATCTGCTGCCAGGTAAGGAGAAGGTAAGGCCACGTGTGTGAGCATGAGAAAGCTCTAGCGGCCTTAAACAAGCAGAATCAGCTGTCTGTGACCCAAGCATACCCACTGCCTTTGGTACAGATGCCCCAGTTAGAGGGGTCAAAGACCCTTTTATTTTAGCTGGGAGGGGCCAGAGCTGAAACACTGCTCTCAGAGTGTAGCTAATGGATGCAGGAGCACAAAGAGGGGGTCCCATTTCAGTTCGGACTCCCCTAGAAGCGTTCAGGTACAGTGATGTGCCACAGGGCAGGTTCCCCCAGGTGGTGGAGCAGCTGCCTCTAGCAGGGCAGAGGCTTCAACCCCAGCAGAGCTTCAGACAGCGGGTGCAGGCCTGTGAGTCCCAGGCTGCAGGGAATCCTTGGGGCCTCTCCCTGGGGCAGGAGAGGTGGTCCCCTCTCATAAGGAGGTGTGCTGCTGCTGAGGAGCTGTCACCAGTGGAGGAGCTACAGAGAAAGTGAACAGGCTCTGCAGTGTCAGAGAGGATTAGAGAGAGATCTACAGAAGCAACCAGGACAAGAAAGAAGACCTGTATTGCAAAACAAATGGTATTGAATATCTGATCCATATTAAATCTCCCTGAAGGATTTATATTCCTGATCAGATCAACCCTGGTCCCACATCTTCTGAACTCCTTTTGAAAGGAATATGATTTACACGCTTCAAGACCACTCTGCAACGTAATGACTGTAAACCTCCTAATCTACATTAATGTAAATAAATTCCTTTAATCTACACTATTTATCTCCTATATCTTTTTATTTCATAGTTGCGATGCTGGTTTCAGGATTTCTTCTTTCTCAAGCCTGTTCAAAGATTAGTCTTCCATCTTTAAATACTCACATTAGAGAGGGGAAGAAAGTCAATTATTTGTGAGGAAACACCACAAAAGTTATTTCAAGATACAAAGAAACTCTTGGTTCTAGTTATCATGGAAGTAGCACTTTATAAAATGCAGTTTAGCAAAGCCCTATTAGAGATGTCTAGTGATTAATTTAGCCCAACCTTTAACAAATGACAGTTTTTAAAATTCTCTTCTGCACCTGACCAGTACATCTGATAAGGATGGTAAAGAACAGTCATAATATACTGAGATGGCTACTCAGACTGGAAAAATTATATGACATGTCAAAGCAACTTTCCATATGGTTCATATGTATTTGTGCATGAAACATTTATCGTGGAAGATCCTGTTAAGGGCTCAAGAAGTAGCCAGGTAGGTGCTGCTTGCCTGTGGCTTAGAAGCTGACATATATGATGAGGAATACAATAATAAGAAATATTCTGGACTGTCTAAACATTTTCCTGATATTTGAAATAATAGCTGTGGGGGATAAAAAAAAAAATTACACATACCTATGTGCTTGCATACATATACAATAATAATAAAATTTAGGGATCATGCTGCTATAAAGATGTTTAATTTTTCCAATTGATTAGAAAAGAACTTAATATCAGTGCTCTCTTAAGAAGTCTATTATTGTTACATACTGGAAATATTTATCTATACTTAATTTAGCCTGTTTGGGATTTTTTTCCATAAAAAAGTATTTTTCAATCTAAAGACTTTGGTATTACTCAAGTTTCTTATACACTTCCATTCCATGCAAAGTTTGTCAAATTTGAAACAAAATTTTTGATTAATGTGTTCTCCTTTTTGTTTCAATGAGAAAAACATCTCTTCAAAAAACAGTATTTAAATTAATCTTTTTCACCTACATAAAAATACCCTATTTCATAACTATTAGTCTGATGCTTCAACATCATAGATTTATTGTATATATTACCTTTTATAGATTGTTGTGTCCTATAAAAATTAAATGTTAGCTCTTTCATTCTTTCACATGACTGCACGGGTAGATAGCTGTTGAAGAGATACTTACAGAGTTACAGAGGGGTGGGATGAATAGAAGACCTTTTTGGAAATGTAATTCCACAAGTAGCCAATTGCAACTGGAAACCCACGTTCTGGATGTAGAGAAAAGAGCTGCCTGTGTCCAAGCATTGAACAACAGCTTTCTGGCAGGGCCCTGGAGCCATTCAACAATGGACAGCAGAACATTAAATGACAACCAGAATGGAAAATAAAAAATTTTAATAAAAGAAAAAGAAATTTTTGACAAATGCCTGAAATGTTTTGTCTTTGTAATTTCCATCTATGCCTTGTCTAGTGGTGCCTGCCAATTGTACCTAGAGGAGCACTAGATCTTCTGTGTACCAAACTAATATGTTTCCCCTGATATAAAACCACTCTATTGGGCTTCAATAAGATGTCAAAACATATGTGGAGCACTTTTGTCTGATTGCTGTCTGCTTTCCGCCTCATTTCTGCTTGTGCAAGATGGCTGCAAAATGCTTGCAAAATTGAATTGAGGTTTTCTTAATCACCGCTCTGCATGGCATAAAGATACATTCAACTGTGGGTATTCAAAATGTTTTCACATTGAAAAGCTTTTAAGTTTGGTCGCTTTTTTTCATCTATGTATTTCATACTACACCAATAACACCTTGAAATACTGTCCAGAAAGGTTGATGCCATGTTCTTCTTTGCTTTTTCCAGCTGCTGAGGTATCTGCCACGCAGAAGGCCACAAATTAGGAGAAATAGGCTCTGTGGTAGTCTGAGGCAGATGGCAGGTAGTTTTTAAATGTCTCCACTCCCTTATTCTCCACACTGTTCCCCCCAGTAATTTTAAGTGAAGCAGTTATTTTCTTTAGCTTTTTCTATCTGGATATGCAGTTAGCAGATTTACAATACCTCATCATCTTCTCCTCCTGATGGTCTACTAGTATTGTCTGTGTCAAAAAGGTAGTGTTAGCAAAAACTCCCTTTTCATCAAAAGACTGATTTCATCTCCTGGAACATTTTGAGAAATTATATGAAGCCGACTGATTACCTTGTTATTTCCTAACATTCATTGTTATTACCATGTTCAGTGGTAATTTGTAAAGAACTTATTCTCTGCTTTCTGTACTGTCTCCTCACTAATCCTTTGGTCCAGGTTTTGTTGGTTGGTTGAGTTTGGGGTTTTTTTTAATCATCACAGGTTCTTTCCTTATCATCATAAATACTCAATATTATGATGAGAATCCAGGAAGCTTATTTCAAAAATCTTGTGATATGTAAAGTGTTTCTATTTCTGCTGAAGGGAAAAAGATATACTTTAAAACTTACAATTATATTCAAATAAAAATCTGTGTGAGGGAGTTTAAAAGTTTGAATAATTTAAAATACATATCCAGAGTAATATATATTATCATAGTATTTAAAGTAATTTCTCTTTTAACCCAAATCCGGAATATTTTCCCAAATTTTTGATCTGAAGACATGCATCCTCAACTTCTGATGTATTTATATAATTACCAAGGAACTGATTGAAACTAAGATAATGTGTTTTTAAAAGCATCTGTTGCTACACTTGTTTATCCTATTTCTTTGAACAAGGAAATAAGTCAGTTATCAAGGTTAATAAAATTTCTCACTTAGAGATGTGCTAGACAGATTACTGATACGCGATTTCAGCAAAATGACTTAGGAAAAACCCAGCAAACAGATATTCAGTACAGAGGCAATTGGGTGACATTCTAAGGCCTGTTTAACATGAGAAGTACTGTAATAATCCCTCCTTGTCTTCCATCTATGGATAAGGAGAGTGTTTTCTAAAGGAGCAAAGAGAAAAAACACAGAATACCACACTTAATAAATGTTCTCTACAGAATACATTTGGATCAACATTTCCTCTTTTGCTGTCTTGCTACTTCTTCTGTAGTTGCAGTCTGAAATGATTAAGCCAGACATGTACTCTCTGATTTACTCGCTATTCCAAATATATCATGATAAAGTAACACACTCCTCTTGTAAGACACTAGTGGTGTACACAGCAGGCCTGAAAGAGCCTCTGCTATCATGAAGTTTTAATTACTGTTGAAGATAAAGACCACTGAGACCTACTGCCAATAACTTAATGTCTCAAACTAGCAAACATGTTCTGATCAACAGATAAATATGGATACAGTGGGAGGAATATGCAGCTGTTTAATGACAGATAGTCTTCTGTGAGATGGAAAAGTTAAGTTGCCAAAAATTTAGGGCATAACTGCACTTCTAACTCATACAACACATTTAGGAGCCTACTGGATTAATATTATCCTTTCAGATCTTCAGAATATTTTATGAAATTTAATGGAGAGCTTGATATTTTCTCTTGGAGAACATTTCAGTTATTAGGAGGTATCCAATAACAAAATATATTCAAAGATCTGGTTGTATGTTAAACAGACCATACCCATATGCCAGTGAAATGAGATGCATTCTAAAAAACTATTTGAAATTGGAATATTCTTGTATTATTACTGCATTATCACAGAATCAGCTAGGTTGGAAAAGACCTTTGAGATCATCAAATCCAACCTATGATCTAACACCAGCTTGTCAACTAGACCATGGCACTAAGTGCCACATCCAGTCCTTTCTTAAACACCTCCAGGGAGAGTGACTCTGTCACCTCCCTGGAAGCCCATTCTGTGAAGAACTTCTTCCAAATGTCCAAAATTATATACACTTATAAAACAAGAGTACTCACACAAACTAAAATTTCTTAGCCTCACTATTAACTTGGGGTTTTTTTTGCTTGTTTTTAATATGAATGTTTTCACTTCCAGGCTTTGGAAACAGAGCCTGCATGGAAAGACCTGGAGAAAATGCACAGTGCAAAGTAAAAGAATAATAGGCTTAACTGAAAAAAAGCAGTCTACAAAACAATTATACGCAAATTAAACTGTACCTTCTGGGGGTCATCAGAGGGTTGACCAACATAAAGCACTAAAGTACATCCTCTGCAAAGAAAAGTGAGACAAGACTAACAGTGGTTACTTTTTTTAAACTTGAATTTTAAAGAATGATTCATGCATTTTGCTTAGACACAAAGATGTTTTTGCTGTCTCCCTGAAAGATCTATTCATCAGATTAATATTCTAGTGCTTGAGTACTTCAGTACAGTACAAACATTTTATTTTCTATACGTTTACAGAATAAACTGTACAATCAGTCACAAATTCCTTGCACATGCCCTGCTCTCTGCCTCCTTTTGCAAAACTTATTTAATTATTGTCATGAACATTCTTGGTAGGTTTTTTTTCAGGCATTCAAAGAATATTTTTCAAGTGATTAGTTTCCCTCTGATGAAAGGTCATGGCCAAGGAGTTCTCATTATATAAAAGAAACTAACAGAATGTGAAATGAACAGACAGATGAAATATTCCGTGTCATATACCAAAGTTCAACTATCTGAAAAGGAGTAGGTAGGATGGTTGGGTAAACACAAATTAAAAAATGTTTTCCAAGCTAGCAGTAAAACAGCTAAGAATGCAGACTGTCAATGCTTTCTTTGCCATAGGTTTTTTTAAATTTCCTTCACTAAAACATTTAGCTGAGACTTAACTGTAGCTACTTTAGCAGTCTAAAAGACATTTATCTGACATTAGTCATCTTGGTTCAGTCAAGGGCCACCATCACCAAAAAATTATTCATTCTGTCATAAGATACATGCACAAAATAACAGCATGAATCAGAGCTGGTTCTGCCTCTTCTTTTTGATTGGCTCTGGAGAAAGTCTAGGGAAATGGCTTAAATTAGACACTTACATGTTTTGGTGTTTACAAATTGTCCAAATCCAGAAGTAGTTACAGTGTTGTACTCTGGTTGTTTACAGAATAGAAAACTGTGCGGCCTTCCGGAACAGAAACCAAAAGAGCAAATAAAGGAAGGCCACCTGAGCCACACAGATAAACACTACAGACTAACAGTACAAACACTGGATGCTAACAGCAACTATAAACACTGTACACCAACAGAAACAGGGGTGAATGACTGCATAAACAATCAGGTAAGGCACTTAAAAGGGAGAAACTTCAGCCATAGGAAGAAACTGAATGTTTTTGTCTCCAAGTACCCTTAAGAGGTGGGACACCACTACAGCTTTCTCCCAACAGCCTCTAATTTTAGGTGCTGTCTAATGCTTTGGCTCACTAGCATAAGCAACTGTTACCTTTTAAAAAGAGAAACGAGCGCAAATATATCCCCATGTTTTTCACTTAGATTGAGATGTGCAAGCCCATTGCTTCCAATTTAGAAGTTACCATGAAGAAAGTGTGGACCCTGATCCTTTGAAACCATCAGATAAATTAGAATGTGAAGATCTTTGTCCTCAAGTCACCAAAAAACAGTAAAAACTCAAAAATTAAACAAACTTAAGGAAGGCTACCACATATTGTTATATCACATGCTGACATTTGTTTCCGTCTCTAAGAATGAACTAATGAAAAAGTAACCTTCTGACAGAACAGGACTAAGGCATTATCACAGTCCAGACCTTATCAGAAAGATTAAAACTGAATCTCAAACTGAGCATAAAAAATAGTATTAACTACTTCTGTAATATAACATGATATTTCTTTATGTTATGACCACACTGAGTTCTCTAAAATTCCAGAACTGTGCCTGTAGTGATTGTAATCAGAAGACCACCGTAAATTGAGGAGTTAGTGATCCCCACAGCAGTTGAGCTGAGCAGGTGATGCCTGGGCTGCTCTATGCTCCACTTATGTCACTGTGCCATCCCACCTGTGCTGTGCTGTGCTGTGCTGTGCTGTGCTGTGCTGTGCTGTGCTGTGTGTATCTCCTGCAGCAGGAGAGCCGTAGCCCACTCAGGGTAGCACAGGAGCCTGCGGGCAGCTCCCACTCAGTACGGGGATTGTATTTAGGCAAAAAGGCAGGAAGAAGTTCTCATGGGTTTTGTTTGTTTGTTTGTTTTTTGCTTGGTTGGTTTTTTGGTGGTGGTTTTTTTTTTTTTTTGGACCCTAGAATTTATTAATAGAACTGATTTCTTTTAAGAAAATCCTGTAACATCTCAAAAGACCTTCTCCTTTACATTCTTTGCTCCAATAAGTGGCATTTTAAGTGGTGTTCTACAGTGTGAGTGCCCTTCTTATTGTGATGATAATGAACCAGCACTTGCAGCTGCAACACAGTAACTAGGGTACCTTATGCTCCAGCTGAAATGACAGTCTTTAGAAATAAAAATGTTTCTACTAATATTTCTGGTGTTAACAATACTTTATCCAGAACACAGCATTGTAAACTTACCATTTTATTTTTTGAAAAACATTTAATATATGTCTTAAAATGAAGGGTGAAAGTAGAATTTTTTGACTAAGCTTCAAGTGCAGTCCATACTAACATCCATGATGCTGAAAAAAAACTGCTTAAGAGAGAACTAACTACCCAGCTTTTTAAAAATACACCATCCCTAATATTTCCTTGTTTCTGGTACTGTTTTTAAGAGCTTCATACCTAATATATGAAAATCTTTAATAATTTCACCATTTCTTATTTACATGATCACAAACTGCAACCTTCACCTCCTTTTTACCTACATTTAACTGAAGCATCTACCTACAAGAATGACTGACTCTTATCCAAGTCACTACAAGTTTCTTATGGAAGCTCATTTAAAGTGCAGTCCAGATCAGGCTGAAAAGATCTCAGTGCAATCTACTCTCTCTTAAGTAATTCCAAACATGGCTATTCAATTAGATAATAAAATATATACATCATTCTCACACACTAAGTTCCTTTTCTGAAGGCGTTCACAAATCCTGGCAACTGAAAAGACTTGCATATTTAGGAGGAGCAACAGTGTAAGAGAATTAACAAGGTTTAAATGTAAAAGTTCTAAAGTCAAATTTAGTTCTTAACATCTCTATAAATTCTGACTAAGCCACAGACTACAGGGAAACACTCCAGATGTCTAGTAAACAAAGATCAGGTACTAAGACATAAAACTCTCATAATAATTCCAGCAACTTCTATCTCCTCTAAAATATGCAATTACTTAGATGTTGCAAGAAGTCTTGGGTACTTTTTTGTTCCCAAAGCTGACACCACCACTGATTATTTTAAATCTTTTTATTTTTACCTGCTGTATAAACAGGTATAGCTAGTAATTATTTTTCTTTATCTTAGATGCTTGAAGACATATGCTCCTATCTTAAGGGAAGCATACTGTCTGTGGAAAGTCTCTCCCCATCTGCATGGTAATTAAGGTGCTATCAGAGAGCATACAAGAACAGGGCTACAAAGCAACATGTCACAATTGCAACTAGGCAACAACTGCTCGAGACAGGAGTGCTGGACTGGAAATTGAATGCAAAGTTTTCTCATGAAAACTTTTCCATCCAGTTCAAATTGCTTTTACAGGCTGTGATTCTGAATTCCTAGTTTCTTTTCATAAAAAGGATATCTTATAAAGGATGGATAGTCAAAATACAGAAGTATAAATCAATGAAGGAAGAAAACCTTGCAGAATATAAAAAAACACTACAATGCTTTGAGAGCTCACTGTCAGACAAACCACAGTTCCAGAGAACAGTTCTCTGTTAATTTTCTAAATGATACATTCAAGAAACAAAATCCAAATAAAGAGAATCATCAGTTCAGCATTTAAGAAGAACACATTTGATAGTATATTTTTAAATGAAATCTCCTCCTCCAATAAAAGTGCCATGTTACAATCTAGTTAAGTCTATTCACAGTACTCTACATTGATCATCCCATTCTTCTTCTGCAAAAAAACTCCAGAGGACATATAATGACAGTGTAATCAACATTTAAATGAATTCACAAGACATTGTCCAATCTTATAAAGACCAGGAAAGGTGTAACAATAAGTAGCACAGAAACTGGCCTCACTATCCTGTTTGGATGAGATTCCTAAAAGTGACTATTCAAAGTTGTAAATGAAATTAATTGAGAGATAATGGAGATAAACAGCATTTACAGGCTTATCCAGACTGATTCTGAGTCTCCTCATCTTCCATATAATTCATTTTAAGGTGAAGACACTTAGCAGGATTGGCATGCAAGACGATTATTCACTTATATATTTCATCCACATCCCGATCTTTGTTTTATCTCATCACATATGAGAATCTAGAACACACCTACTTTTCATTTTGAATATGAACTATTTTTTTTTGAAAATTCATTTGATCAAAACAATAAAGTTACAGATTTTGTAGCCATATTTTAAGATCAAAAATGGATATACATCAAAACTACTGATTTCATCCATCAAGAGCCCTGTAACTAAACTCTCACCACACAAATAAAAATCCTAAAAAAAAGGATTACATTTTGCATCCAAACCCTGAAAGCCCAGAGGATCTATCTAATTGCACCAGAGAAACAGATGCTAATCTAGCATTCAGGATCTTTAGTCTTTATCATCCCTCAGTGAAATACACAGAGCTACTAGTTCCATTTAGAGAGTTGCTAACTGTATTGCCTAAGAGGAGCAGTTTCAGGAAAGTCAAGTTGCAAGCCCTGTAAGACTCATAAATCAGTATCAACTCCTTATACGATACCCTGACATAAATGGGAAAAGCCCCTACACTGTCATTCCCCTTTCTTACATTAGAAGTCTGTATAAAGAAAATACTTCACTTTAGCAATATGCATGGTATGCTGTGACTGCCATTCTTCATACTAACATTATTCCCCTCTGGTCCTCTCAGAATTTATTTTCTCATCTGTAGTCTTACAGCTGAATTGTAAATTTTCTTAAAGGAAGTATCCAAGTATTTACCACTTGTTCAGTACCTAAAATGAAATCAAGCTCCTATTCCATGACTGTTCCAAGCCCACAATATATTTGCACAAGTCAGACTTGAATCTTTACATTAAGTGACAT
The DNA here is from genome assembly GCA_013390045.1 of Picathartes gymnocephalus. NCBI lineage: Eukaryota > Metazoa > Chordata > Aves > Passeriformes > Picathartidae > Picathartes > Picathartes gymnocephalus. The sequence goes on along the minus strand of WEKY01048623.1, from coordinate 15,088 downwards.
ATTTTTCACTTTAGCATGCAAAATAGATGAACTTCTTGTTGTTGTTGTTGTTGTTTTGTTTGTTTTGTTTTGTTTCATTATAAAAAGAACTAAAGTTTAGGCTTATGTAATGACACAACATAAAGGCAACAGACATTTCTAGTGTTTAGAACAGAAAATGTTTCTCTCATGTAGTATTCATTAGGGACATGAGAGTCAGTTATCACATCCCATATAAAATATCCACAGACTATCCAGAGAGAAATCTTGTCCTTGGCCATAGCAATTCACAGTTTAAACTTTGGAAGCCTAATCTTCCTGAGCCTTCAACAATTCTACACGAATGCATGAAATTTTGCAAGAGCAAGTGCTGAATTCTCCACCTGGGACTGGAAAATCCTGGTTATACACAGAAACTGGGTAGTAAGAGGCCAGAGAGCAGCCTCACTAAAAGGGACCTGGAGGTCCTGGTCAATGGCAAGCTGAACATGAGTCAGCAGTGCCCGGGCAGCCAGGAGGGCCAACCCTGTCCTGGGGGGCATCAGGCACAGCATCACAGCTGGGCAAGGGAGCAGAATGTCCTGCTCTGCTCTGCACTAGGGCAGCCTCACCTCGAGTGCTGGGGGCAGTTTTAAAGGCCTCAAAGAATATAAAGCTCTTAGAGAGCATCCAAAGGAGGTCTAGAAGATGCTGAAGGGTCCGGAGGAGAAGCCATATGAGGACTGACTGAGGTCACTTGGTTTGTTGGGCTGGAGGAGACTGAGGGGAGACCTCAATGCAGTTACTACAACTTCCCCAGACGGGTAAGTGGAGAAGCAGATGCTGACCACTGCTCTCTGTTGATCAGTGATAGGACAGGAGAAAATGGAATAAAGCTGCATGTGAGGAAATGCAGGTTGGACATCAGGAAAAGGTTCTTCACTGAGAGAGTGGTCAATCACTGGAACAATCTCCCCTGGTAAGTGGTTGTGGCACCAAGCCTGTCAGAGTTCAAGAAGTGTCTGGAAAATACTCATGGTCATATGATTTAATTTTAGGTAGTCCTGCAAGGACCAGAGAGTTGGACTCAGTGATCCTTATGGGTCCCTTCCAACTCGATATAGTCTATGATGCTATGATTCTGTGATTCCATTTTGACAGATTTTTTTTCCTTTACACTGCTTCATGATTTTTCTCCAGAACATGAAAAGCCAGTGTCTACAATGAATTATGCTATTAAACTAGGAGAGCTATTTTGAGAAGAAATACATGTAGTACATGCTTAAAAACCGTACAGAAAACATCATCAATAACAAGATGTATATTATCTTTGTGTAATCTATTGGTTTTATTAAATTCTGCTTAGGCACTCAGAAAGAAGAGGCTAAACTAGCCAAAGAGGATTAACACCATAAGAAAAGACAAGAAGGATTAATTTAAAAATGCTCAGAAAAAAATTATTTTGTTCCAGAAGATGATATTACTCTATAGTTTGGCAAGCTGGTAGCCTGAATCACAGAAAAATAAGTAATTGCCTCTTTGGCTTCAAGTGCTACATCTGTTTAATTGACTATCCTCTGTCCTTTGTCATTTCAAAAAGTCTAAACACACAATTAAATAGTTTCTAGCACACAGCCAAGCTTATCTATTCCTCGGAAGATATCAGGTAGCTTTATGTGTTTTTACATCTTATGCAGACAAAAAATTGGCAACGTGTTTGGTAAGACAGCTGTGCAGCAAATAATAGGTACTTTCCATCAGGGAATAGACAGCCTCATAGTTAAGGAAAATTCGGTTGTACATCAATCAGTTCAGGTGGGATCAGCTACCCCTTTTCCTTGCTTCATTACTAGGTCCCATGTGCTGAGGTACTTTTACCTAAAATGTTCTTAGAAAGAGTCACTGAACCATATAGCTTGCATGAAGTTCACACACTACAGCAGTGAGCTAACTGTTTGGTGAAGTTATAAATATAGACCATGCATGAGCATCAGTGCTGTCTTACACATGCCGAGTTCTTATAACATTTATGCCTAATACTTATTTAATGCACGATAATTGTGATTCTCATACAGTACAGTGATGGATGCATAAATAAGTTCAGATCAGCAGTTAAAAATATTTTTGATACTAACTGTCCCCTTAATTATGATTGGCTTCATTAACATTGCTCTCTCTTGTCAAGAATAGTTTATATGCATCAAGTTTATCATGGCATTTATTTTCTCTGTTTCACTGTTTGTTCTAGTTCATCTCTTTCTGCTAACTAGATATGATAAAAAAAAGTCCTTGGTCCTATGCAGAGCTTTTCTTGATACAAAATGTTTTACAAAGAAGGTTCAGCATTGTCTTCTCCATTGCTGTCAACAGAGACACACACAGATAAGTCAAATGCCTTTTAAATTATGCTCTACACACACCTCAGAGCTAAGCTAACAGGACCCAAGTCTCAGTCCTGTGCAATATTAAGACAGCTATGTTCTCTCCCTTAGAGATGGAAAAAGTCAAAATCAGGTGGCTAATTACAAGTAACTGCAGACAACCAATAACCCTTGAATAATCCAGTTTCAAGCCTCCTGAATTATTAGATTAATAGATTCCTTGTAAGCCTCTGAAGTAATTAAAGCCTGACTGAGAAGCTAAGTGATCTTCAGCTGAAATCTTATGAATAGATTAGCTTGAGAACATAATTTATGATGACTATTAATGTACTATTTTGCTGTTTGAGCAGCAAGTGTCATTCAGCAAAACCTTACCCAAATTGTGCATGTAATAGATTCACAACATCTTTACAAAGCTAAAGCCAATGTTAGAAGAAAGCACCAAAAATGTAATTTAATCTTTTACTATACCAATGACAACATGAGATGCAGTAATTGACAGAACACAGCCAGATACTTCAAGGTTCCAAGGGATGAAGATCTGTGAGTATTTCCATAAATTAGGAAATTGAACACTTTCTGATGAGGGCAGTCTAGTAACAGGAATATGAACTTGTTACTTTTCCACCATTTTTAAACAAAGATTCTCCATAATTTAGAAAGAAATTTTAAGATTTAAGGTCTTCTAGGATTATTACACTACTGTTAATTTTATATGTTTTAAGACAAAATATCCTTGGAAACATACTACAGTGTCTAGAGGAAGTTAAACATTCTTGAAATTACCTGGAATCTCTCTATTGACCATGGAGGGAGCAGAAACCATTTATTAGATTCATATTTAAACTGTATGTGTTGAGCAACAAAATATTTATATCATAACCTTTGGACTCTATGGTAAAGGAATGTTCACTAACTCATCCCTGTGTCTGAGCTCATTAAAACCCTCATCACTTAATCAGAAAATAAGAGATTGTTTATTCTAATTCAAATTGGACTCAACCTAAGAATTTATTTTTAATAGTCACAGTCACTAGGTTTCTGTCAGCCACGAAGACTAGAGCCTCCTTCTGAGCCATTAAGTACAATTAAGCTCAAGTGTGAATTTGATGTAATTTGACAAGAATAATATCCATCTTTGCACAAATTCTTGGTCTTTTTTTTCTGCTTTCTCCATCCATTTAATGTAAATTTTTAGTGAACATTTGTAAAGAAAGTACAATTCCTGGAATGTCTGTTCAAAAAACCACCATCATTTTTAGCAAGGCTGAGGCCAGAGCCACTTTGGACCACAGCAAAAACTAAACAAACCAGTGCTTGGGTTTCTCACAGCCCTTCCTCTTGAGGAATCTTTTTTGCTGAGCATCTGTTACAGAACTTTAACAATGCAGAGCCCAGGACCTGAGACATGAATGAGTAGCAGCATCTGCTTACATTACTAACAGCAGCATACACAGCGAATGCCTTAGGGAAGATAGAAATGTGTATTGCTCTCCTAATCTTATCTTCCTGCCTGCCCAGATCTGCAACTTTGCACTCCATGGAGCCACATATTCTATATTCCTTCCTCCTCTCCCAAGAGAATCTGATGCCAAATGGGACCAACATGGCCCATCTGCCCAAGAAGGAGCAAAGAAAAATTAAAAGTTAAGCTTCACAAAAGTGCAGCAGAAAACCATTACAGCTATGGATTCTGTTTTGAGCATTTGTTCCACATGTGTTATGATGCCTCTTCAGTGAAAGAAGCCAGTTATATACTTTCACATACTGGCCTCATGTCTGACTCACTTCTCTGTTCTAGTCACAAATTCTATATCCTCTCATAACTTCACTCTGCTATTCTAAGCATCTCCAAACCTTTTGTTCCTTCCCCAACTGGAGGTCCTGACAGTATTTCCTAACTCTTGGTATCATTAAGACTAGTCAGGTTTACTTTCACATTAAGAAACTTTCTTTAAGTTACTTGTGTCCTTTTCTAGAGAGCAAAAGATGAGGGGGAATCTCATTTCTAAACATATAATGCAAACATTATGTAGTTCAGATTTAAAAATTAAAAAAACCCATTTCAATTTGCATAAATGTTCAAAGAGTTCTTCATGTCTATGCAAGAACCCATCACTTCTGGTCTAATAGCTATGGTTCTGAAAATATGCAGGTGATGAAATATTTCTAAATTTCCATTAGAAGCTTAGATCACAATGGCAGTTTAATGAAAGACTAGAATTAACCTCACTGAAATGCAAAATTATACGAAAAGACTCTTTATATTACACTAACAATGAGGTAAGCTTATATAAGCTTTTAAGACAGCATACTGTTGGGTCCAATTTTTCAGCTGTGGCTTGCAAAGATGAGAAAAAAACCTATTGTATCTCTGGTGCACTGCTAAGAAGCGCAGCATACATATAGTTAAAGTGAATAGGAACAATAGGTCAGCATGATGGAACTTGTCAGGAAAGAAAAGCTAGGAAATGTGGAGGTCTACAAAACTAAAATATATATATTTCATCCCTGAAATTATCTTTGGACCCATGCATTATAATTACAAAAATAAAATTAAAAAACAACCAACCAAACAAGCAACAACAACAACAAAACATATAAAAGAGAGGCAAAATAATAGAGAGTAACATAAAAGTGATAGAAATTGCAACCACAGTAATTTGAATCAAACCCTGGAAAACTTCAAGAACTAAACTTTATAAAACTTCAGTAGGAAATTCAAAAATAATCTGACATCTGTTCATTCTTCTGACACTGTTACACTTTCAGATGTGCATCCCATATATTCAGTTAACACCAAGAGTGAGAGAAAATTTAAGCCAACTGACCTCTATCACCTCAACAGATTTCTCACTATATCATCCTATTATCTCCCTATAATCCTATAAAGCATCTCTCTTATTTGCAACATAAGAAGAAAGTTACTAGACTGGCGGTTCATCTAGTGTAGCACCATGCTGCTGACAAGGACCAGGTTCACCTTCTCTAAGAGGAAATTCTGCTCCTAGCAGATTCAGAATACACTGTGTGTGTGGAGACCCCTCCATAGCTATCGTAAGCTATGGATAGACTTACCTTGTAAATTGTGAGGATTTAGAAGAATAATTTTATTTTTATTAGAATTATCAATATTCACATTTTCCATATGAAAAACAAACATGGTTTCACTTTAATCCAGTTTTCTATATCCTTGATTCCTTCTTGAACTAAGTTGAATGGTCCATCATGTGCTATCTAAAAAGAGGATAATTTTATCAATTTTGGTGGGTTTTTCCATTGTTGTAAAAATTTGTTCATTTTTTAAATTATTAGCAAGGAAAGAGGAAGCTACAATAGATCCTTTATTTAAAAAAAAAAAAAAAATCTTATCTTTATGCTAGTGCTGTGCTTTCCAGCATCTAAACTCTCCATGGCACGGTTGGTTCATCTTTGTTCAATATGCCGCCCCTCTTTGTAATAATGACAAGCCTAGATCCGCAAAAGTATGCATGCAGCTATTGTTCTATTTGGATGCTAAATTCTCATTTATCTAATATAAAATAGAAGCCAAAATATTCAAAGATTTAATTCTTTGAATTTTAGAAGTTCAAGAAAAAAAAAAATTAATTATATTTGTAATTCATCCCATTGAAAGTAATTTGAGACAGATATCTGAGTTACAAACTGTGAAACCAAAGAAATAAAAATATCTCAACTACTAATAACAATGAATAGCCTAGAGCAATTAATGATATTTTTAATGACAAATAGACGGAGTTTGACTATAATTTTAATCCCTCTGTCATACTTTTCTTTCATATTTGATAGATTAGGACCATTTACTATTTTTTAGTTACAGCTCTAAAGATGTATTAGGATATGACAAGATCCAAGAAGCCATACTTTTAAATAAAACTTATTCATCTTGTAAATATTCCTTTAGAATTTCTGGCTTTTATCATCAGTTTAATGAAGTCTAATGGATCTGTTATTATCCTTTCCCTTCAATGGGGTGATAAGAATAAAATATAATTAAGTGTGTTTGAAATAAAGGAACAAAAGCTGACAACATGGGAGAAAAAGACATAGATACAGCAATACTACATGAATGAGAGGTCAGGGAAGCTGCAAATAGCTTTTTTGTAGGCACTCTAAACATAATCATTCTGTGATTCCAAAGCTTATTCATAAGATTTCTGCAGCCTTCTCAACTGGTTACATGTCCAACTGAGTTATGAACAAAACAAAACAAGTCTGGGTAAACCTGGGAAATTCATCTTTAAGAGAAAATCAAGTCTGAAAGTAAAAAGTAAGCTGGCTGTATGAAGCAATAGTTGTAAAGATGATGTTCATTTTTTGCACATTTGTGACTGTGCTTTATTTAAATTAAGGTGACCCTACATGCAAAATGATGTCTGATTAGTGTCCTGTAAGAAGAGAAAAAATTTTGTTAAATATCTGCTTCCAAGAGGCTTCTTGTCTGTATTTCGTTACTATTTTATAACTTTGCTATATTAATTATGCATTGGGTAGAGGACAAAATCTTAATTTGAAGAAAAATTATGAATAAGATAAGGATGCATATGCAAAATATGCATTAAAAAAACCCCAAAAAACAACTATTTGTAGTGTCAGTATTTTTCTAAGAAGTTATCCTACACTGAGAAGTTTCTACATTGCACATTTCAAGGTATTATATGAAAATGTTTCTTTTTTTTCCTAAAAAACCTGAAAAATTCAGTTTGGATTTATATGACAAACGGGAAACCACATTCTACCACAAATAGATAAACAAAATCTTTGATTTAATTTTCACATTTTTGAATAAGGAAAGAGCATTTAAGTTACTTAATAGATAGCATGATCTTTCCCTCTCTTATCTAACATTAGAAAACACACCATATATCTTGTATTACACATTCTCATTAATAAAAGAAATAATTGGTTTTATCACAAATCAATGACTTCCCATCAAAGTAGTAGAGCTTACATAAAAATCCATGAAATTCATACTATGCTCTCTTTCTTTTCTCAATCTAAGTATGATATTTAACGATTTTATAACTTAACATCCTACAGTAAAATTACCTAGTATTGTTTCAGTACAGTAAAAAATGAGTATGGGTTTAGAAAACAGAGTCAGGAAAAAAAATACAGGGCCTGTATATGAAGCAAGAAGGAGAACAAGATTATATTTTGAAAGATGATAATGAACCTGATCAGGAGCTGCATAGGAAAGTTAATGGTTTTCTCCTTGGACACTTAGCTGCACTACGTGTTGAAGAGAAGACAATATCTGGAGGTAGATCAGAAGGTAGATTATTCTTTGCTGTTATGTTATTTCAGCTCATCAATGAGATCAATGAAATGCACAAGAGAGGAATTTCTTTAGTCTTTTGCATTCCAAAAAAGCAAAAGTTACCCAATTCCTCACACTGTTTTCTCCCTACACCACCCTTGAAATTCTTTCTAGATTTTTGTAATGCAGGTTGCTCCTTTAGTGATTAACTCCTTTGGTTTATCATTTCCACTACAGAGGATCTACACTTTTCCTTGAAGCCTAAGGCAATTCTACCAGCAGTGTACAACTGAAAGTGCTGAGCAAAATGAGCAGTGAACTCAATCTCTGCATACAACTAAGTTGCCTCATTTTTTTCTACAAAGTATGAATTCAAAATAAGATAATGCCATTTAGGTTTGTACTTCATGCTTCATAAGCAGGTTTTTTTGTCAGAAACAGTATATCAGTATGTAATTAATGTAATTTTTCAGGCAAACATTGCTAAAATTTTTTTACTCATTTTCCCTTCTAATACATGAATAACTAAATGCAATCCAGTTTTTTCCATTGTCATATATACCAAAGCTCAATATAGTAACAAAATAATTTTTCAGCACCTTTTGTCTATTTCCTGCTTTGATGCAATAGTAGCATAAAGGAGAGAGAGCATCAAGGTGGACAATGACTCCTTCATGATTTCTTGGTTTGTATGAGTCGAATACATGGCACCACAGCAAGACTTTTGGGCTGTCCTATGCAAGCATAATCAAAGGCTTGGTAAAGAATAAAACGTTAGGCAACTCCTCCTTCCCTCCCTTGCACACAACAGTGGAGTCAAATGGTTGTTCAAGCTTGTTATGCACAATCCTGTTGTTGTTACAGGAAGAACTATTCCATAAGAAGATTAGATATTAGCTTAAGCTGCCTTGATACAACTGAATAAGCATGAGCCTGCAGACATACAAATGCTAAATCTACTGGTATTATAATTTCTTAAGCATTCAGAAACCTCCGAACTTTTCTAGATGGTAAAGCATCCTACTACGCCTAAGTCAATTTCACAGACATACCAAATCTGTTTATTTTGAACAGAAGCAGCATTGTTCAAGTTAAGTTATAGTGTAATAAACAGATTAGGCAACACAATTATTAAAAGTGTAAGATCCTCAAAATGAAGAAAAGAAATGAATGTGAAATCCTCTGTCAAAAAATAAAAAGAAAATAAATTCAAATTAAAATGCAAGGAAATTCAAATTAAATCTAACTCAAAATAATTTACCTTTGGCATCATACATCAGTAATTTAGGTACCAGTTCAGAAAGCAAATAACACATCAAGATGAATGAAATTGCCAACTCTTTTAAACCAGTGTAGATTTTCAAATTAAAGTAATCTGTAGACATGTATTTAGGGCACATTGTTGAAGTATTGTTCGTTACAGCAAAGCAGAGACAGGAACTTTCAAGATTGCAACTTTCTCCTGGAAACCTGAATGTATTTCTTTTTTTTTTTTTCCAATTGTTCTCAATGGCTTATGAGAGAATTGTCTCATTGGAAATAATGCAAATGGACTATATGTAACATTTTCTTTCACTGGCAAAGGTCAAATTCACAGGAAAAAGGTTCCTCCACTGCTTCTCTTTATCAGAGTTTAATTAATAGAAGGTTAGGTCCTATGCTGGACCTTGACACAGAACTCTCTTACATCATTTTCGTCATTTGAATCAATTCCATCTCTTTTGAGATCAATTTCATCAATTGCTCTCATAAAGGAAAATATTACATCAAGAGTCAAATAAAGTCAGTGATACTTCCTGAGGAGAAGTTTTCTTTAGTATAAAGGTGGCTATAGTTGTGTTTCTCGAATTGTTTATCAGTATTTTCATTTGTGCCAAAAACACCCCAAAACAGTAAATTTTCTTACACTTAAACACCATTGACTTAAGTTTCTATCACTATCTAAACTTCACCAATGTTGCAAGTTAAATGTTGAAATACCATAAAATATTCAGGTTACAAGATAACATACGGGCAAGAAGCTCAGGCATCCTGTTTAAGCTCTTTCAAAAGAGTATAATTTTGTTGGCATGTATATCTGTCAAGAACACATGTACCTCCATCTCTAGTCAAGAGAGAAATAAAGAAAGAGTTACCTTTGCTCAGTGGCAGAAGTATCACGCCTTAGAAAACTGAAGAAAACAAATTGTTGAATATTCATGGGAAACACGAATAGATAATTTTCTCCTAGTTGCACTATTATGCAAATGTTTGGAAATATGTGTTCAAACCATGTTTTAACTCAACAACCTCTTTGTAATATTTAGCCTGTGTTGTCACAGAAATGGGGGAATATCATAGTGTGCTGTTCAGGTAGCATGGAAGTCAGCTCTAAAGGCAGTAACTTTTCATATGTATTTGGATTTTCGGACTTCCCTGCTATCTGTGGACACAGATGCTCAGGGTAAATTAATCACACCAACAGACTGCAGTATATGGTCAGGCTTGAATGTTCTCCAGCCACTGTCAGAGACAGAATACTAGACTATTTGGAACCTTCGTCTCTCTCAGGGGAATTTCTTATACTGTTACCCCTGAGTTCAATTTTGAAGTGTTATCTTCAAATGAGAACATTATCTTCTAGGTTTGACTACTCTATAGCATTCTATACCACTGAAGTATTTCCAACACCTTCAAAGGATTAAAAAGAATTGATTGATGGTGCTTCAGACATTTGAGACAAACCTGGGGAATTCAGAAATAACTATAGTAGGATTTTTCTGATCTTTCGTTTTTAATTTTTTTTATTTTTAATGAGTTCTTTTCTGGAAGACTTCTATGAGGACCTTTCACTGAACAACTTCTGTGTCAGTAAGTCAGGGATCATGCCTGTTATTCAAGATTTGCTGTCCCCAGCCCTTCTAATCCAGAGCATCAACAAACACATACGGCATTCAATATGCCACCTTTACCTTATCTTATACATAAGAATGAATACCTGGAGTGAAAGAATCAAATATCTCTGTAGTAAGTTATACTAATTCTTCCTCATCTTCTCATGCTAGCCTTGTGGTTTCACTGCATTTATTCTTCTCTTTATCCCATTGTTCTATGATGTGGAAAACTTCTGTATACTGTTTAAAGTAGTAGTTGCTGGGAAACGCACTGCAACAATTATCCACTCACTAGTTCAGTTTTCAAACATGGAGTTTGAGAGAAAATTCTTGAGATTCACTCTGCTACTGTGAGCTACTCTTTTCCCTCTTGCTTAAATATGTGTCATATTTTAAAAACAACCTTGGATTTTGTAAATCAGGTGAGTTCTACTTGAAGTCTATGTTACTTATTTGTAAAGAACAAGCTTGCACTGGCTTTATTGGTTTACATTTCAACTACCTTGAGACACTATAAAAGGAAGAATTATGCAGCACTTAATGCTATAGAATACGTGTTGTATCTTTCATGTGAATATTTTATGTCAAATCCTTTACACAGAAAGCTAACATAAGACTAACATAAGTGAACAGAACTGATAAAAGAAACAGAAATTAAGGCAAGGGAGAAAAACTAGCTTGAAATAAGCTATTTCAGTGTGGAAGTGTGAAACCACNGTAAATCTAGTACTCTCTATCAGATCAAACAATACAGATTTTTCCTGGTTGTTCCTTTCAGACTGCTGAATGCTTTCCTTGATCATGGCAACAATAAGATCCACTGGGTTTTGCTAATAACCAAAGATAACATGGGGCAAGATTTCCTGCTTAAGAGTACCCCAAGGTCAAACTTTTCTGAAAAGGTCTTGCTGAATTTAATATAGATTAATATTAATGCAGAATTCTAGGAGGGTTACATGGAATTATGAAATAATTTGAACACTTTTTAGCATAATTTCTGAAGGCTTTAGTTACTTTTATCTCTATTAATGTTTTTAGGGAACCTTAAAAAAATGTGGTGATTGATTTCAAGCACATACTAGAAATGCAAACTTTTGACTTTGGCGTAATTTTTGTTTTGGCATTTTTTGGTTTTTTTGGTTGTTTTTTTTGGTTGTGTGTGGTTTTGTTTGGTTGGTTTTTTTGGTGGTTTTTTTTTTGGGGTTTTTGTTTGTTTTTTTGTTTTTGTTTTTTGGGTTTTTTTGGGTTTTTTTGGTTTTTTGTTTGTTTGTTTGTTTTTTGGGGGTTTTTTTTGGGTTTTTTTTTGGTGCAATTTTTATTCTCTGTAGCTCTTTTACAACTTCTTCATTTCTTTACCCACTGACTTGAAATTTCACTAGTGGTAAATGATCCTGCAACATGTCCAGAGATATTTCTAAGTAGAAAAGACAAGATTTGTACTTCAGGACAGCAGCTGCAAAGAAAAACATGTGAGTAGGAGACTCCCTGAGAATTGCTTCATTTCATAGCTTTCTACAACACATGTTATTTCCAGCTTTTTCAAAGCATTTATCACTGCCAAATTTAATGAGGACTTGGGCAAAGATTTTCCATGTAGCCCTTTACCAATTCTATGAATCTCTGGGTAGGCTAAATGCATAAATTTCTTCAAATTTCATTGAAAGAACATTTCTTCTTGATGTTATTTTTAGGAATTCTAGGCAGGCAAATTTTGGCGTTGTCTTCTTTCTTTTTATAATTTACTCTGCATCATTCTCTAGCAAAGTTTCACCTTCAACTCTTACTCAGTTGTTCAAAGCCACAATAATAAATGCTCAATGAAAGGAGCGGGTCTCTTTTCTAACCAAAAATAACTTACTGACTTTGCAGACAATAGGAGAGCAATGGATATTGTTTACTTTAACTTCAGTGAAGATTTTAACAGTTTCTGCCTCAAGACCATCACAGAGAAGCTGCTGAAGTATGGGCTGGATGAGAAGACAGTAAGGTGAACTGAGCAAAAGGTGAATTTCCAGGCCCAGAGGGTCATGGTCAGTGGCACAAATGCTAGCTGGAAGACAGTGGCTAGTGGTGTATCCCCGGGGTCAGTCCCGTACAACATTTTCACTAATGATCTGGATGATAGGGCAAAGTGTTCCTTTGGCAAATTTGCAGGTGACACAAAACTGGAAGAAGTGGCTGATATGCCAAAGGATCATGCTGGCATCCAGATGGACCTCAACAGCCTGGAGAAATGGCCTGACAAAAACCTCATGAAGTTCAACAAGAAGTGCACCAGTATATGCTGTACACCAATCACCTGGAAACCAATCATCTGGAAAACAGCAACAACGTGACTATAAGCCAACCTTGCAGCAGAGGAGGCTAATGGTGTCTGGGCCAAAGCAGATGATTATGGACAGCAGGTTGATGGAGGTGACCCTTCCCCTCTACTCAGCCCTGGTGAGGACACAGCTGGACTGCTGTGTCCAGTTCTGGGCTCCTCAGTGTAAGGCATGGACATACTGTAGACAGGTCAGTGAAGGCATGAAGATGGTAAAGTAACGGAAGCTTCTGCCCTGTAAGGAAAGGCTGAGAGAGCTCGGCCTGTTCAGGTTAGGGAAGAGAAGTCTCAGGGGAGTTTGATCAATACCTCGATAACAAAATTTGATCAAGGGAGTGTGTAAAGACAGAGTCAAGGTCCTTTCAGTTGTGCCCAGTGACAGGACCAAAGGGAATGGGGCACAAATACTGGAGGTTTCTTCTGAACATCAGGAAACAATTTTTTTACTGTAAGGATGACTGGATACTGGCACAGGTGGAGTCTTCATCCTTAGAAATACTAAAAAAATAATCCGGGCATAATGGTATGCAATCAGCTTTGTATGGACCTGCTGGAGTAGAGCTGTTGGGCCGGATGAATTCAGAGGTCCCTTCCAACCTCAACTGTTCTGAAAATCTATGATTCTGTAATGCAGACTTGTGACTGAAGCCCAGTAAAGATACAGAATTCAATAAAAGTGTTCAAAACATTATAAAAATAAGGCAGCAACATCCTACATCAAATTGAAATGTTAATTGCATCAGGCTTAGTTTTGGCTGACTCTCTTAATCCTCCACTTAAATGAATATTAGATCCAGTAAAATAAAGTCCTTTTCCATGTACCAAGAGCAACACTTACATACTTGTTGGATATTAAGCTATCTGTGTGCAAACTCTGCTAATACAAATGCCTTCATATAAACACTCACATGAATGTCCTGCTTGGCACATTCATAGGAAATCACTACACCTGTAAAGTACATTGACTTATCTTTTATCACATTGCTTCTCCATTTAGACACAAACAAAAGATCAAAAGTCTTTTTGTTTAAATTAATCTTTGTACTTTATAACATTAACATTATTAGACTGGTTGAAAACTCATACTGATGTATGGACTTCATTATAACTAGAAGAAATTTAGAACTGAGGAATATAATAGGCAATTATAGATAATATATAAAGATAATTTTTCTCTCCTACTTCAACCAACTGAAGCTCTCCCAGAAAAAAGTATGGCTCATCCAGTCAGAAGAAGAGATACTCACTGTTAATGCTGTTCTATGAGTTGTTTGAATAGGTAGTTGTGACTAAGAAGTAATTTACACAGGAAGACAGAAGCATATAAAATGATCAAGCTAATGAAAGCCCATTATTCAGAATCCTTCACGAAATCAAGATACAGTTAATTTTATGAATATTTTCAGTGCTTTTAACAGCACCTGGATAAGGAGCAGCCATGAAGATAAAACATTATTCCATAATGCTTTATGATCATAAATCTCATTTGTGTGTTTCCNTTTGGCAAATTTGCAGGTGACACAAAACTGGAAGAAGTGGCTGATATGCCAAAGGATCATGCTGGCATCCAGATGGACCTCAACAGCCTGGAGAAATGGCCTGACAANACTGCTTATTTCCATGAGCTGCATTCCATTCATCAGACAATCTTCAGGAGGGAAATGCCATCAGTGTTTGAGAAGAGTTACTGGTATGAAAAAAGTAAGTATAATAGTTTTTTATGCTTTGGGAAATAATGGGGAATAACAATAACAGTAATTATTTGAGGAATAAAAGTAACAGCTCCACTTATGGGCAGCAGAGAGATTTTAGTCATAATGTATGTTGTGTGGTGTGTTATTCTGTACTATTAGCCCTGCATGGCACTGCTAAAGAGAAATGGTAGCAAGTCAGGACTAATATAACAGGAACTGAAGTATTTGTAATTTCCTCCTCAACAGCTGTTGCATAAAATGTAATTTGCTCATTTGTACAAGCTGTGCTTCTTTAGAGGCAATCTCCAAATCCTTTTTTTTTTTTTTGGATGTACCTGCTCTAATTTTTACAATTTGAATGTGGCCCAAAATAGCTCACATTTCGGTTTCATATAATTTAAGGATTCTGTGGTGTGCAAACTGTTTATTTAAATTACATAAAACACAAAGTAACACAGGGGTATGAGTGACCGGAGAGTCTGGAAAAAAGGAATTCAAAAAGGATTTTTGTTGGTTTTGTTTTCATTGGGTTGTTTTTCAAGAGTCAGAGCTCTCAAATCACCAGGAAGAATATTAAG
>WEKY01048622.1:1719-42799 GCA_013390045.1 Picathartes gymnocephalus | reverse complement strand
GGCTCGGATCTTCAATTTTACATTCATAGTGACTTTTAAGGAAGTTCATAATTCTTTGAACACAAATTCTTACGCAAATATTAGATGACCAGATTTTATTTCCTTGAAATGAAAATAAAAATGAAAGCTATATTTCCCTCAAAATTAGCAAACTTATTGGCTTCAGAATCATTCAGCTTCCAGTACATGTCAGGCAGATTATTTTCTTTTGTCTTAAGTGCTTTTCTTTGCAATTCACTGACATCATCCTTTTCAACAATATCTTGTGTATGTGCTTTTTCTGTCCAAATATACCTCTTTCCTCTCGAAGGAGAGACACACTATTTCTTTCTAATTCTGGCAGTCTTGTCATGGCTTTAGGAGGAACAAGAGTGATGAAACTTTGGGTGATTAGAATGGTTGAGGTGTGGGTGCAGAAAAACGGGATGGATTCCCCACAACAGACTGGCTGTGAGATAACATGATCCACCTTTCATTCAGACCAGGTTTAAATGCTTTCAGGTATTTCGGGATCAGTCAAGTCACAAATACTTGGACAAATCTAACGTTAGGTATTTTCTGTTAGCCTTTACCATTCCAAACTAGGATGCGCAGACCATTTGTGCTTTATGTTTGTTGTTGTATATTTGACACAAGAGTGACTAAATGGAATGGATTAAGGACAGCTTTGATTTTCTTAATTGCTTCTCACAGTATCAGCCACGATTCATAATTATTTCAGCTTTTACTATTTCATAATCTGCTGGAGTGTGCTAATGCCTAGGTTTTGGTTTTGTCTGTCCAACAGCTTTCCCTTCATGACAGGTCAAATTCCACCCTTTCCTCCCACTTCAGGAGGGAAAGCAGGAGTACAGAAGGCCGTATAAGCATAAGTCTTCCATGATGCTGAAGCTTGAGATGTGTAACAGAGGAGTTATGTAGATACTTAATGTCCAGTGTCATGTGGCACTTCTCACTCAGCTTGGGTGGATGGGTGTGTGTGAGGTAGCACAGCATGGGCAAGTTCTGGAGAGTTCTTATTGAATCAGCATTCCTACATTTCCAGCCCTGTAAGAACAACACAGGAATCCCATCTGCCATCACAAGTGTAGAAGTGAAATAAATAGAATTCGTTCTCCTAAAATTACAATGGGTTTAATGTTATTTAGTTTTAAATGTAGCATTCATGGTGGCTTTCTTGGTTTTATTGTTTGTGTCCTGATACCCAATTTGAGTAAAACTGATTTGCATAGCTCCTTTGACAAGATCCATATTTCATAGATGACACTTCAGTATTTTGCCTGAAATCAACATAATAATTTTAAGTGCATTCTTTATATTACTTTCTACTGTCTGAGTCCCACAGCAACTTGAAAAGTCATTAACTTCCCTTGTTATACTGAACTGTTGCAGTGAGTTTTGATTCATGTGAGTCACTGCTAAATGTGTACAGTTTAACTTACAAGTAAATCTTCTCAGGAGTAAAGTTAAACCACTGGCCAAACATAGGTTTCTCAGGTTTATACTCAGATAAGACAAGCTATGATCCAATTTGATATTAGATTTTATATAAATGAATTTATCTAAGTAATACCCAGTAAACTTATCTAGAAACCTGAATGATGTCTTTGACAGTGACAAACTGGCTTTTATCACGTACTTAAATTTCAGCTTCTGCCATTTGAAAATGACACTGACAGTGTGCTTATGCTTCTACATTTAGTCTACCAGATTTTTAGGCTATATTCTGTTAAACTTGCTTTCATTACACTTACAAATTTGTGTTAGAGGTCCAGAATCATACATGCACAACAGATACGGTACTCCAGGAGAAGGCCCTTTAGGCTCCAGGTAATTCCCTAAGACAACATGCCAAGAAATTATACTTTGCCATTCCCTATCCATATAAGAAGTAAGACATTAATCTGAAAATCTGTCTTTTTAAAAACTTTTCGTTAAATTAATGAAAAGTTGTCTGATACTGAATTTGTGAAACTATAGTTATTAACAATAAAAGAATAAACGATGATTAGTCATACATTAAGCAATCTGAATTGCTACAATTTAGTTTTTGTTCTCATTCCTCAATGTGTCAAACATATTCTTCTACTTAGCAATAGAATATAATTTTGTTAGACATTAATATTTATGACTTTTTGTCATGTAGAAACACACAAAAACTAACTGCATGAATGCATCTCTTTCCACGTGCTATTAAGTTTTTTAGGTATAGTATTCTGAAATGCATTTTTCACTTAGAACATGGTTTCATAGCTTAAAATGTGTTTTATTGTGTAAAAATTTAGCATATTTTATATATATTCATTTGGCACTTTTAAAGCATCTCATTTATGCATATAGCAAAACTGTTACTCTCCTTATGCATCTCTTCCCTTGGAGTTTTCACATGCATAGATCATCTCCTGAGAATGCAGGCACAGAGTCTGTATGGATGGTCTGATCTAAATTTCATCCCATTAGAGGAGAGAAGAGAATAAGGTAAAAAGTTTGGCTGTGGATAAAGCAGGTTTTTCAGTGACTGCTATAGATAACATTTACGATAACAAATAATGAGTTTTACGTCCTCACACAGCATAAGACCACTGCTGTATCCAGAGAGTTCCTCTTCACAGCATAGATATACTTAAATTTTTCTGCCTGACACAATAGTGTTTGATTGCTGATTGATTATTTAAGTATTATGGTGATACAAAGGACAAAGGTTGTTTGAGAGACAAGAATCTTTCACATAGACACACTGATATAGTTGGGGGAAAAAAGCATCAGATTTCAAGCACAAAAGCCTTTCTACAGCCCACCTTCAGAGAAACAACAAATAAGTAACAAGAGTTTGGGGGCAGTAGCATTTTAGAGAACTTCATCCACTACGGAAATTAACTGTAGAGACGTATTTCATTGTCTGGTATCATCTGATCTTTCATTCAAAATGGACAGCCTTAAATCTATGTCATCTATTCTTTTAGCAGGTCTGCGATTCCACACCATATTGCCACAAATCATGCACACATTTCTTTGTTATCATATGTTCTCTCATCTTCAGATGACAGTTTGATGTCATTTATGAGCTTGCACAAGTCTATCCAGTATTTTTTTCTGACAGACAGTTGATTTTTGGTGTTGTACATAGATTCAGCACTTCTGAGTTTAGAAGCCTAGCCTTATAAGGACCCTCAAGGGAAGCAAGCAGGGTTTTTTCAGATTTATGGGTGGGAAATTGTGCCAGAAACCTCTCTTTATTGCCTAAAGAACCCCTTACACATTATAACCTTTTTCCTGTTGACAACATTTGGCAGAAGATAGTTTAAAGTAATGCCAAGGCAGAGATTTTCGCAAAATTGCTGGCTATACATCCTTAACTTGTGCTGAAATGAAGGCACAGTTCTCTTTGAAGTTATTGGCTCAGAAAGTTATATCCCTGTTGGCATTTTCGTCAGTGGTCTCTGCAGACAGAAGCACCTTCTCTGTTGAATAGCTCTTGGTTCAAGTCCAACAGATAAGTACAACTGTCCCCACAGTTGAACTAATTCAGTTGACAGATAAAGGGATTTAATTCTCCAGCTTTCACAAAGCTGTTCCTTTTGAAACAGTAAATTCAATGAACAGAAAACAAAATGTTTAAGCCTTCCTAAGATAACCCAGGCAATCATCAAATTAAATCTAAGTATTATGTAAATACATTCTTGGTATTTGGCTTGATGTAGTTCACGATATTGCCTTTAAGCTTCCTAGTTCTCTACATATTATAGTCTTTTTTGCCTCTGGTATAAAATACTGCAAAACCGTACTTCCTCCTGCATCTTCGAAGCTTGAGGAATCTGACTAGGTTAGGCTTTTAGATGAAAAGGCTTTGGCTCAAGGTTAGTTAATGGGCTAACGCAGACAGTTAACTGAAATTTGCTTGCTTTGACTAACAGGCTTAACTAATACTACAGTTTATATATTTTTATGGGATTATAATAAACATATAACAAACCACTAGCATAGGAAGCTCTCTCGACAGACCTAAGTGGTGCCCCAACAGGTGTTCAGCATTCCAGTGGTCCCAGACACAGACCCATGGCATGAACTAACATAAAGGCCAGTTTATGTTTAATACCCACCACAGGGCTCATGTCTGCAATACTCTCTGCATGTTACAGTTTGGGGGGAAAGAGGTATTGAGGTGTGTTTACAATCTGAACGTCTTTTACAAACACCTCATAAATATGTATTACTGTGGTCTATCTGTTGTATTGCTGACACTAATCCTGAAGGTGTAGTTCTCTCATTACTGATTAATTACTTGTTGCTCATAAATGCTTCAACTCTGATTTAGCTCAACTTAAGTGAGCAGAGTTTTTTTCACCATCTGAGTGGTAATATTGAGTTTTATGTCATACATCATGCAACTCCTTGGAAATCAGCAGAGATGCTGGGTCACCTTTATTTCCAGGGAGAGAAAAATATTGAGAAAACATCTGTAAGTAACTGTTGGAATAATGAAGGCACTTAGAATGGAAGAGTATAGAGGAGTAACACCTCAGATACCTGGCAGTGCTGGAACAAGAGCAAGGGCGAGAAAATTTCTCAGAAGATAGCAATAAATTTGGACTTCAGGGAGATGCTTATATCACGTCTATGGAAAAAGAAGCAAGGATAAATTTTGACTGGGAATGCAATCACCAAGCTGTACTTTACTGTGAGCAGTGCACAGAGGAATAAGAAAACCCAGAGACAAGACTATTATCATTCTGACAATGAGATCTCTTTTAGAAGTCCTAATTTTTTTCTTGACTTCAGATTCTGAAAACAGACTCCAAGGAAGCTACAAAACACAGGCACTGTCTGAAATAGTGTCCTTTCTGTTAAGCTAATCCTAATTTTTACTGTTTGTGTGCAATATGAATAATAAAGTATAACAGGCTAACCTGTGGTTTTTCTCCACAGGAAATCATCCATGATGTTCTGATACATGCTGGAATTTTTAAGGTTGTTCTCCTCCTGCCTGGACAGGATAAACTGTGTTTAGGTCAATCTGAGGAACCGATTTATACTTTCACAAGAACAATGTGTTTTATAGTGTTGTCAGACTGCCTATCTATTTATAGTTCCTGGTCCAGCTCACTCCTAGACAAGCACCCTGTCATGCCTTTTCTTTTCTTAATGTGCTCAAAATGGTGACTTTGAGCTGTCCTTCCTTTTTCCCTTCCAACTGGGAGATCAGAATTACACTAGTTTCTAAGTAAATATATTTGACTACTGCAAAACTAGATTCCATTCAAATTAATATGTTTCACAGTTTGATCAGTGCCCTAGATGTATGTTTCCTAGGACTTTACGAGGTAAATTTCATAGCATTGTATCATCATTGTATGAGGAATATTCCACAGATTTTTATCGAGGTATTTTATAAGATATACTTGATAGCATTTTATGTAGCCACTTTACCAGATAACATAAATAACATTTTAACAGTAAATATTTAGGGCATATTTCATGGCATACAGTTGCCTACAAATATATAAACACAGAAACAATGGTAGAAGATGTGAAGAGCAACATTAATTCTCATTATTCTGAAGAAAATAATTGCAAAACAACTTTCTGTAAAGTATATCTTTTTGTACAAGGCAATGTACTGTACAATGATTCAAGCAGAGAGTTTTTCTGTTTTGCTGCTTACATGATATAGCTGCTCTCTCCCTGTGTATTTCCAGTCCAGTAGTACTTGTAACATAATCTTTCTGTATATCCTGCTAATGTATACTCACTTTTTCCTGATTTATTTTCTGCTTTCTCTCCTCACAAATCAGTTCCAAGTCCTCTGACACAAGACGCTCCTGCAGAACTGTAGTCCCTATCCTTACTCATCCAAGATCCCTGCAGTCAGTGCACTTCTGCATCATTCAAAGATACTCTGCAGCCAAGCTCCCCAGGCAAAGTCCACAAAATTAACTCTGGCATTAGGTAAAAGGTAGGGTACCAAAACACAGAAGTAAGAGGGGTAAAATTCATGTGGTTTCCCTGGTAGTGGGAAGAAGTCAGAAGAAAGGAAGCACAAAACTGATGATTTATTTTTGTATTTGTTTCCATGGAAACTAAACAAAAAAACCCCCAATAACTTCTGGGGTTTTTTTCTGTACTTCTTATGGGCCCACCATATTTGCTAGGGTAACCATGTAGTACAGAATCATTAGTAGACTCCCAACAATTGTCAAATATAAAAAGGAAATAAAGAAGGCAAAGAGGTTATGTTTGGAGAATTTAAAATGACGCCAAGGAGGGTTGGAAGGGTTTTCTTTGGTCTGAAAAGGAGAAGGGCAGAACATCTAATGATCTGAAGCTTATAACTAAACAGTCTTGATATGATTTGGTAGGAAAAAACACTCAAAACCCCAACTCAACAAAGATTTTAGAGCACACACCCCCCCCCAAAACCACTGAAAACAGCTTGTTTAAATCACCATTGGATAAACAAACACTGAAAGTATCGTAAACTGATAGTGCTAAACGAACACCATTATTGTTCCCCGTTTAGCAATATAGTGACCTGTAAGAGCAAGGAGTTCTAGAAGTCCATCTAAACCAGCATCTCAATCTCCTCATTAGAAGAGTAACCATGCAGAAAGCCACACATATATATTTACACAGTCAATCAAAAAGACAGAACTTTAGACGCAAGACAGGTTTCAAAACATGTTCAGTTTATGCTGTAATCCTTTTTTCAACAGTTTCTGTTTTAAAAATATACTATCTTAAATAATTCACATTTTCCTGTAAGGTGTGCTTAATTTTTTATTGAATTTATTAAAATGTAGAAGAATTGTGATAGGAAAATTTTATTTTAAGTTGTACAAAGTTAAACCTCCCACATGTGAAATACCAGGCCTTGCAAGTTCATTAATATGTAAAATAAGACAGTGCACCCTGTCTTGAAGGTAGGAATATTGGCACCCATAAATTGAACAAGTAGGATCTTGAGGTTGACATCCAGCTGCATATCCTGAAGTTCTGCACATAGAGAAACTTCAGAGAGATCTCAGGTTTCTCATTAACTCTTCCATCTTGAGTGTAAGGAGGAAAATACAATATTCAAATTTACTTAAGGGTACAGACTACACAGGAAATTCTGGTATGGTATATGGAAATGCCACCGTGTCTAGTTCTAAATACATGCTTTGGCCTTTTTTTTTTTTTCGAACCAATTAAGTAATTATTTGCAGCAATTCTTAGTGCTCAGAGTAAGATTTCATCAGCCAAAGCTGCAGAGTACCAGCACCCTTAATACTAACAGGACTAAACAAAAAATCAAATAGATGTAAAGACGTGAGTTCCACAGCCTATACGTGATCAGAGAAAACAGTGCTTATAGACATTGCCTAAGGAGAGGATGAACAAGCTTTCAACAACAACAGGAACCAGCTTTCCTCCTCCGTGTATAGTTGGGAAACCTATGTGAGTAAAGTACTGCACATCTAGAGCATGGCAAATTATGTAATCTTTCCCTCAGCATTTTTATAAAAGTAATGATTTTCTCATCATTTCAGACCCATTATTCTGCATAGTAAAGGCAAATCATGTTTCTGCAGGCCAGTAAACAGGGGAATAGAAATTTCAATACTGGTTTGCTGTTGATATATGAGATAAATTCTCAAGTAAGCTCTCTGTCATCCTGACACTCCACAGCAGTTGCTGGATAACCAAAGCCTGCAGCAGTTTTCTCACACCAGTAGAATTTAATCTAAAGAAATCTGACCCATGAAGAGCAAGTCCTTCATATCCTGCTGCTAGTGATACTGACAGGTCATTTACTAGAACACCTACTAAAGCTGCCGTAAAAACTATCTGATAGTACAATGGTAATTTCCAGGGTGAAGGCAAGCGAAGACGTCATGATTTTGTTCTCATGAACTACTTCATATCATGACCATTTAGTGGCATTGAATATTTTTTCTTTAGGTTTAATAGTCATAATTTGCAAGTAGCACCTTCTGCCTGCCGAGCTGTTGATGAAGTATGTGACTGAAAAGTCACATAACTGTCTGGCTCACATTATGCTTCCCATGGTGCTTCACAAGAAAGAAAATTTAAAAATCTCAAATTTTGCCAGACTGCCAAATTATCTCATATAATTCTGAAATCAAATCAGCTTTGTTGCTCCAAGATCTGTTGAAGGGGCAACACAGCAGGGCACAATCCATACATGATGGATGCACTGGTGATGACACTCTGACACAGATGACTGAGAGGCTGATATGTCACTTACAAACACGAAAGAGCAGGCTGGGCATGTGAAGGTCAGGGACAGCCTTGACAGCAGTGAAATGCTGGAGTTTAAGATCCCAAGAGAAGGGAACAATACAAAAACCAGGATCAGAATCCTAGATTTCATGAGAGCAGACTTTGGAATGCCCAGGGACCTACTTGGAGGAATTTCATGGGATATAATTATGAGAGAGAAGTGATAGCTGAGAGAGAAGTGAGAGCCGAGAGAGCTGACTGATTTTCAATTTAACATGTAAACGCATATAAAAGTCCCCCCTTGCTGGAGAATACATATTCATTTTCAATAGTTTTTACTAGGAGAACATACGTAGGATTTCCTTGGGAGAACATACATAGTTTTAATTTAGTTTTCATTCCTATTAACAAAAAAAAACCCCTTTAAAATTATCAACTTTGCAACATTCCAGATGTTTATGGTCTACTTCCCTCCAAAATTGCTCATTTAGAAATATCAGATTTAAATGATGAAAAAAGAAAGAACTCTCCATAAGACAGATGACTAATAACACAAACCATAAAAAATGGTTATCATAAAATATCTTTCTGACATCCAAATTGAAATCTAATAATAAGTAAAGCAGTAAAGCTGATTACAGTCTGATCCATTTCCTATGAATATATGTTTAAATATTGTGCAATATCCTCTTAGCACCATTTTTCAAAAAAAGGTTCTTTGCTATCTTTCTTTTTTATTCATAACCACAGGAAAACGTTAAACTCTACATTTCCCATTTGAAATTGAAGTACCATCTGGTTTATTTTATTATTTCCCTTTCTCTATCTTGTCGTGTTGCTCACCTTGACTGAATTATCAACAAATATGGAGAAAAAGCAATTTAAGCTCAACGTGTAAGTGGATGTACACAGATACAAGGCCTGATTCTGGAACTTCCCCCTTATACAACTAATTTTAATCATGTTAGAAAGAATCTATGGGCTCAGGGGTAAGAGAACAAGGGAGAAAACAACTTTGCAAACTGTCTAAGGGAAATACAAACCTGTAATTTTAGGTCTATAGGGGTCACTGAAAGGGTTACTGTAGAGGTGTTTGTTTACACGGAATCTTAACTGCAATCACAAACCAGCTACAGAGACACAGTAAGACCCGTATTTCCACGGATTCCAAATGAGGAAATAATGAGTAAGTAAAAGAAAATGCACAAATATGGGGGCTGAAAGACAGAAAATTTCAGCTATGCTAATTGTCATGATATAAAATTTCATTAAATACATGGATAAAGCAAGACTCTGGCTGATGGACTTGTAAAAGAAATTCCTTGCATGATATGGGTAGCAGCAAAGAGAGACAAAATAAGAGCAGCACTTTAGGACCTCCAGAAAGGTCAAAAGCTGTTAAAACTCAACACCATAAGAAGAAAAAATTGTGTCATTTTCTGTTTTCACTTTTGTATATTACAGAAGATGGACTGCAGCATTGAAAAGTTGTTTTAGTATGTGTTGTGCTTTTTTTCTTGGACTAGTCTGGAAGAGAGAAGAATAATTTGACAAACATTTAGTAATTAATTAAAATCCAGGTTAGTTTGGCACTTCTGGAAGCTGGAATCACATCTTACTAAGCTACAGTTACATATAGTCCTTTTATAAAATCAGCTCTTGTGTAGGCAGGAGTGGTTAAAGTGGTTCTCATTACATTTGACAATCTTTAAAAAAAAAAAATTCTGGCTAGATACAGTGGACCAACAGAGAAAATGTAAGAGTAAATTCTGAATTACTTTGCTGGGTTTTGACAACCAGGAAAGAAATAACGATAGGTGTTGCTGCTTTATTTATTGAACCAGGGTGAATTTATTTCAGCAAGTACATGTATAAATGTACACACACACACACACACACATAACTAACTCTGTTAACGTTTTCTAAAAGTGAATACAGGCTTCACTGCTCTCACAACTCTTGTCTGTGTGCAGGCTTACACTGGTCCTAGGCAGAAACACAGAAAGGCTGGATATCATGGGGAGACAATCCAGACCAAGACATTTGTATTGTCTTTCAGTACCAAGAAGAATGTGATTCCATCTTTCATAGGGAAAATTCCCTCGATCTCCTCTTGACCCACGAGATGAACACCGTGGTCTATTTGCAACATTTCTACATATTTATAACTTTTTCTTCATAGCCATATTCCATACATATAATCAATATTTTGTATTTTTAGATGGAGAGTAGTACATCAAAATTATTCTTCTCCTGTTTATGAGCCTTACAATTTGTATGTGCATGCATGAAAGAGACATCTGTTGCAATCCAAAACTAAAAAAAAAAATTAAATCCTAAACTCTAACTATATGCATATTTTTTCAAATATTAAAATCCATAATTACATAAATGTTGTCAGTGTTACATTGGTCTACTAATGATCAGCACAGGGGACAGCTGGCAGGATTTCACAAGAAGTGCAACAGTATGTTTTTCTTGGTAGCCTATTTTTAATCATCTTTATATTTTAAGCAAGAGACAGTATGAGAAATAATAAAGGAAATTAAGTGAAAGCTTGAAGGTAACTTAGATACAAGCAAGGGCTCTTCTATTTTGTGCTTTTATGTACTTCGACAATATTTTAAATTTCTTCTTATTGCTTTTATGTGCAACTTTTTCTTTTACATTTTCCTTTCTCCATTCCATGGCATGATGAAAGTACTGAATACTTATATTTTTTATATGCAAAAAAGGAATCATCTTGATTGAAACAGAAATGTCCTTCTTCCTTCTTATGCACATTTAGAGTAATATGGTAAAAAAGTGAAATGATTCCTCAACGTTGTAAAGAAGCAATAGTTCTGGCAGTTAAAGACATTAATGACATCTCACGTGTCAGCTATAATGACATCTTGTAACACTGCCATAATTATTTTGGTCATCACTATATCCTATCAGCAGCCACATTTACTGTCTTTTTCCTGCTCATTTATTTCTCATATATACTTGCTTGTATAGCAAGTGGCAAACATATTGGGACATTAAATTTTGAAAAAAACTTGTATTCTTCTTCAAAGCAATTAACTCCTACACATTTTATCAGATATTGTTATATGTCAGATTTCTTTAAATTTCAGACTATATTTAAAATTTAAAATATAGACTTGAGTCTCATTTGTAATGAAACATTGCACATTTGACTAGGACATGAATGTGCTACAACAGGAAATTTGTTACTAATCTAGTACCAGTTATTAGGCTGATATTCTACTGCAAAGAGAAATTGTATAGACAATAAAAAAGTAGTATTAGAACCAGTAATTCAAGCCTAATGAAGCAAGATTAGCACTTTTATGTTGTACTTTCTAATTAGGAAGTCTCTTATTGAAATTGGGGCATTTACTTAATTGCTCTGAACAATTATTTTCAAATTAAGCCTAGCAATTAAATAGCATGATTAAACTCGTGCTACAGGCTTTTTAGTAGAGATATGGTAAGTATCTTGCCTGTTGTATTATGCACGGTAGTCAAAACTGCGAAAATCTTCTGATTAGCCAGTGTAAATTAAGTGCAATGCCATTTCACTGAGAACGTGAATGAATATTCAAAAAGGGAAAAAAAAAACCACCTCTGTTAGGGAGTCCAAATAACAGCTAGAAAAACTTTTGTAAAAACTAATTGTATTGGTGATATTTTCTCCTGATTTCTTCTGTACAAGGGAAGGTCAAGGAGATGAATGCAAATTTATTGCATTAGCTTGCATTCCATGTCGCAGTGAAGATGAAATAAAATGCATCTTCCCATTAAGGCCACAGTTAATCGTGAAAACCCTTTAAACCATTCAATCTCTCCTAGCACCTCACTTAGGATTTTTTCTGGTGAGCTAACTGAGATAACTGAGTAATCTGAAATAGTTGTACCAGTAATAGTAAGATTGCAAGGTGATATGTATTACTTCATAGGACATACATGTTTCTTTGAAATTATGAAGCACAGGATCCCATTCATCATTGCAGGACACTGGGTGTAGAGTTGTGTCTCACATGAGATACAAATCCTGTTGCATGCTACTGCTTTGATTCTAATGATAAAAATGCCTTGAAACTTGGAAATGGGTATTTTCAATGTTCAGCAAACTAGCTAAGAACCTATTAAGAATATATGCTATTTGTAATATTAGGATCCCAGGGAGAAAGAAATATTAACAGCAAGACAAAAATTGAGACAGTGCTCCCTTTTGTCAAGTAATATTTAGGTGCAATTCTTTTTCTACTAATAGCGCACTAATTTTAGAAAAAAAATGCACAATTTAAATAAAAAATATTCTACCCTTTTTCATGAAACTTTGGAAAGTGATAAAAAATAACCAACTTCACAGCATTAGTTTTCAAATATAAATAGATCCTAGGAGAATCCTAAATTTCACTTTATTGCAATTGTTCAGCATGTATTTATCTACTATTCTTAAGTACTTAAGAAAAAATGAGAAATATGATTTAAATATCAAGCATATTCTAAAATATTTTGTTCAAGGACTTAGAAAGTGAAGACTGCAAGTTACCTAATGTGGCAGGATGGTTCTAAAACTTTTCAAAAAATTAAATGGAAAAGTTTGAATAAATTTGGCCTATGACTTCAATTAATTTTCCCAAATCAGAATCTCTTTTACCATGGCATGTTGTCTTGGATTCAGATATCACTCAATATGAAATAAAATGTAAAAAGCAGGAAATAAAAATAAGGTAAAGAGAATGAAGAAGAATTAACAATAATTTTCACATTAAAAATAAATTTAAATAGTGATTATGTTTTGCTTACTAAGTGTAAGATTGAAGACATAAGACATTCTTTTTTGCACTTATTTGTAATTACAGCAATCACTTTACCTATCAATCAAAAATTTCTAGTTATTGGCAAAAAGTTACTTCTTTTCTTTAGAAAAAATAAGACTAACACTGGGAGGTGGAGCACTATAATGCTGTATCATTCATATATTATAAGCATTCATGCAACTTCCTCATTACAAAAGTAAACACATTTTTCAGGTTTGAAATGAACATGGGAAAGGAGGAACCTGTGATTAAGTGCTATGAAAAAACTGAAGAAGTTAATTATTGTTGGAAGATAAAAAGTTTACACAGCTTAGTGCTCCAAATTGCCTGCCACCAAGGTAAACATCTTACATCAAAATCAGGATCTCTACAAACATTTTTGTCATGTGATTTTATTTTATACATTTCTCCCCTTTAGGCTGATCATTGTTTTTCCTCTCAGCTATCATCCAGGGTCCCAAGGCCACCACAGGACTCTCCAAGCTCAGCCTGGGCTGGGGATTGACTTCCTGCAGGAAGGTGTGCTCAGACCCTGAGGACAAAGGGCGGGGTCTTTCAGTGGGTGCTTTTCCCCAACACAGCACCCTGCACCTGCTGAGCAGTGCTTTGGTCACACAACCACCATGGTTACTGTCACTAGACATGTTGTAACACCCCAGACACTTAAATGTATGAGGGTAAACTGAGGTTCCTCCACTCAGGGTAAGCACACGGGAGAGATTCCAACCATATATTCTCAAGAGGTAAAAATTACACAGAAGTTTTTCTGGCAAAATAGAAAAAATCAAGGAACTTTGGCAAAAGACTTAGTACAACATAAAACATTTATCACAGCATTAACTTAGCCCACTCAGCTTAGCAAACTTTAAACCCATTTGATGTTATATTCCGGGAAAAGAGAGTTAGAAGAGGAAGAAAGGGAGAAAGACAAAAAGACAGGAGAAGATATAGAAAGACAGACAGACCCAGCTACCATCTCCTGGGTTCCAGCAATATAACAGATAGAAAACTCCAAGATGAAAGAAGTGTTAAAGAACACTGTGATTGCCTCCTGTTGACCCTTGGATTTTAAACCCTTGGATTTTTGTGGACCTCCCTGCCAGGTGGAATGTTCAGTCTCTCAGACACTCAGGGGCTGGGTTAGGAACACTGAGGGTGATGCCAAATTCGTTTTTGCTCTTTTGCTTTTATACATTCTCTATATTCCTTACATATATATTTGTAGCTCTGTTCCCTATCATAGTATTCATAGCTAGCATTTTACCTGCTCTATTAGACAGAAAGACTAAATAAATTCCTTAGCAGCTCCAAGACCTGGGGGTCCAAGGTAAGGCTCGCTGGGAGCCAAGGTTGAAACCAGCTCTCCAAGACACATCTTCATAAACAAAGTTTAGTTCCTATATAACAGGGTGGGGGGGGAGGAGCGAGAATTCACAATAGGGTAGAACCAGGGAGGAATTACGTCATCGCTTATGTCTCTAATTGCGGATTCTTGTCAGTTATGCTAATTTTCTAAACGTATAAAAATTGTATCTGTTTTATGTTAAGTGTGCGCTTTCCATCCAGTGTGCTGTGCACCATAAGGATCCTGATAAAGGTAACCTCTTTTCATCACCTAACTGTGTCTGGCTCGTGATTTTATGACCAGTGAAAAGGCATCGAGGGGCTGCCTCCAGTGTGCCCTGGCTGACAGACTCTGTGGGCCTGGGGGACATGGCGGGCAGGGCACTCTTTCACCAAAAGCAGGGCCTGACCCGCTCCCTACCACACACACACTGGCGTTCCAAAGCGTCTCAAAACATCAATCTTTCCCTTCTCTGACACCTGGTTCCTGTACTATCTCACCAAGGCCACTGCACTCCATGCTGTCTTGTCAGCCTTAACCCCTTGCATGCCTCCTCTTGCTCAGCATAACCATCTTTCTCCTCTGAGACTCCAGTATACCAGTATTCACCTATAGAAACAGTCATTCTTGTCAAAAGACAGTCGAGAACAAATATTACAAATGGGTATGGTTAGTATGTGGTAAAGCATTAGATAAATGTAGCATAAATTTCCACAAACATGCTACTTCCATAGAACATACCATGATGGAAAAAATACCCTTTGTGACAATTACTGATGTCACAAATAAAAATAAAACAACAAAACAGATATTACTTTCTCTTCACTATGGAATTAATTAGACTACAGATTCAAAATAAAAGTAAATCATGAATATCTTCAAAGTAAGATGAGACATATATATATATACACACACATATATTTTAAAAACCTAATTATAGAAGCATTGCATCAATACATTAAAAAAGAGACAATATACTTTATAGTATGCTCTACTAGATGATAACACAATACAGGATTTACAATTATATAAAAAACCACACTTTTTGCAATATCTTCAACCTGAATTTTTTACCCCGTACACCTGTAATTCAGAGTATTGTCACTGGTATTAGCAGGCCACAAGATTTCTACTTATTTTGGAAGTCTCAGGACTTGTCATGCTACCTCTGTCTGAAACTTTCATCTGCCTGTACCTTTGTTTTTTTTGGTTTAGCTGCAATAATCCTCTTTCTAATTGACCTGGGGTAGCTATGGCTAATTTGTTTTGTTAATGTTTTCATGGTATGATCATAGTTCTAGAAATGACAGTAGCAAGCAATTATGCTACAATGAGGTATTTATGACTCAAATATAATGTTGCAGTATAGAGGAAAATAAGCCTGGTGTGAGAGCAGAGAGCTCATGCTGGGAGGTGTCGTCATATCAGGAGATCCAGGATGCAGCACCGGGGAATACAGGCATGGCATGAGAAGAGCTGGGACACAGGCTAGAGAGGAGACTTCTTCCCTGTAAGCAACTTTCCACATGCCAGTTAAAGACATGCAGACTGGAGCTAGACAAAATTGGCTTGGTATTAGAAGGAACAAAGAGAATTCATATCCAACAGCATCTAGCATCCACAAAAGGCAACATATCTATTGAGATGTAGCATCGAGCTGCAGAGTAGCAAAAAAAGGAAAGTTTAAAAAGCACCTTAGAAAACATATAGGAGCAGACTAAGATGAACCTAAGGGATGTAGGAAAGAAGGAGTCAGGAAGAGGTAGAAAAAGAGTATCAGCATTTTATTGTAGGAGAGGTGCTCTTCCCTCTGATCCTCTCACTGTCCCTCGTTTGGACTCACTCCGAAAGGTCCATGTCTTTCTTGTGCTGAGGACCCTAAAGGTGGATGCAGTACTCCAGGTGGGGTCTCACGTGAGCTGAGTAGAGAGGGAGAATCACCTCCTTTGACCTCTTGACATATCAGCCTCCTGACATAAACATTATCTCAGACTTCAACTAGCACTTAGCATTACAATCTTTCTGCATCTTCCAGGGACTGGTAACCTGTTCTTAAGAAAAGTGTCAGTTTTGGTGGTGGTTTTTTT
Organism: Picathartes gymnocephalus; assembly: GCA_013390045.1. Lineage (NCBI taxonomy): Eukaryota > Metazoa > Chordata > Aves > Passeriformes > Picathartidae > Picathartes > Picathartes gymnocephalus. The sequence goes on along the minus strand of WEKY01048622.1, from coordinate 26,333 downwards.
GGTGATTTTTTTTTTTGTTTGTTTGTTTGTTTTTGGTTTGTTTGGTTTTTTTTTTAACAAAATTACTTTGAGTTGTTATGGTTCTGAAGAAACCTGGTGGAGAAATGCCTCTGCAAATGGAGAGTTAGATATGAATAAAGCTAGTATAATCTGCCCAATTTATTTCACTGATTCATATACTCTGATGCTTCCTAAGAAATACAGAAATAAGTATTAATTAAGAGTACAGAGGGAGAGGAAGCAGAATTTATTTGCATCAGCGCTTTTCCTATTGAAGTCATAAGTATGTCTCTACGACAAAGGCATTGCCAATGCAGGCAGAACTACATCTGAGGACCTGTAAGCATGGTCTGTTGTTACAATGAGGAATTAATATAAAGTAAATAAATGCATTTCAGAGAATATTGGAAATACAATATTTTGAATAGTAAAAGAACTTAGCAAGGCTGATACCTTTTTGAGGTACTTATGCTGTGAGCTAGGTTTGAATCACTAAATTTTCTTTTCTAATCTGAATTTTATATTTTCTGCATTTGGCACTACTTTTCCTATTGTTTGAAATGAAGAGCTAAGTTAAGAGGAGAAAATGAATCATTATTAATAATGAATTGTCCCTACACAAAGCCCAGGAGTTTGAAGATTTGGCAACTATATTTTTTATCATAACACTCTACCTACTATGAAGAAGTAAGTCCTTGTAAGCCATTTTTCATAGATGTCTTTACTTAATAAAACTTCCCCAGTATTTATGTGTGTGGGGAAAAAAAATCAGAGTTTGAAATTATAAAAGAATTCAAAGGTTTGTCACACCTCAAGCACAGTGAGAAGAGGGATTTGAGAATTAGAAAAAAATCATGCTAATTACACTCAGGGGAAAAAGACTTTGAAAGCACGATATCCAAGAGAAATAAATGAAACAAAAATTGAATTATGTTTTCCAAAAGTGTTTTATGCATATGCCAAGTAAGGTATCATGACCTTAATATAGGAAATATATTAAATGAATAAAAACTGTTCTGACAAAAAAAGAACAATTTTACTGACAAGTACTAAACCAACTGCCTTGGATGACTTCTCACTCCTTCAAACTAGCACAGCCTTTTATTTCTTCAATGAGATAATAATTCCAATTTAACAAAGGAAAAATCAATTTACCCGTGTCTGGTATTTCAGCTTTCTTTTTGTGTGTGTGTGCATATATGTGAGTTTGAGGTTTTTCATTGTTCATATAATGATCCTTATGTTGTAGAATTACAAAATATACAAAAAATTGACTGAATTTCTACCAGAATATTTTTTCTTCAATATATAATCCATAATATATATCTTCTGAACTTGGTATTAAGATTTTTTAAAAAATAATAATGTTGGCTTTGGAGTTGAATTCAACTCAGGTTATTTTTTTTTTTTTTTTGCTGTAATTATTTCAGTAAGAGTAAAAGAAGAACTTCCCAGAGAGCAAGCATGTTTGACAACATGGTTTATCCCAGATAAAAATATTTGACCAGAGAGACACAGGCTACACTTCAGGAACCTTCCTTTCCTTAATATGATTAGAATTTTTAGTGTTTTAAAAGTTGAGTATAGAAGCCAAACAGTTCAGAAGAATCCTGAAAGCTGAACACTGAAGCTGTTACAATTAAAGCTTAATTCAAACCATTGTATCTTTGGAGAAACAGATGCTACTTGGAAATCCTTTGCTGGAAAACTTGGACATAATTAATAGGTGCATCACCTCTGACCTCAGATATAGTTGATGAGACAAATCTTTAAAGTATTTGTGACAGCACCCTAAGCTTTGTAATATGCAAAAGAAGTGGTGGACTAAATAAAATTTATATCAGATTATATATATTTGCACATATTAAAAACAATATTTTTAATAATTCATATCTTAATACTATACAAATACATTCTTTCCTTAATTCTGTTTGCATGATTAGTGAAAAAAAATTAGACAATTTAGTTTTGTAATATTTGGGGTTATCAGTTTTTGTCTAAATCATTGTCTTGCATATTTTGTAGCGTTTTATGTTTATAGAAATTACCAGGTGCCTTGACAAATCAGAACATTGTTCTCATTAGTGTCACTCTTTATGGCAAAAGCTACATTACATAGTAGCTATGACTGCCTATATTTACACCGGTGTCAATAATATAGATATTAAAATCTGTGGTGTTATCATAGATGAGAATTAGTTACGTTACAGATAGCAATGAAAAATTTGAAGCAATGAATGCCTCTGAAAAAAAGTCTTATTAGGTGTTAATTTTTAGGGGTTAGTTATGAAAAAGTTATGACATGCGACAATATTTTCATTAGCTAGAGATGGTTTGTAGACACTGACAATATAACACAAAGATCTTTATTTGTCCTCTTTGAGAAGTCCCTAGAGACAGTTACTAATTCAATAGAAATGTTGCTTGTGTTTGTACAGCACCTAGAGCCCTTCAGAAGCACTTATTAAGCTAGAATTAACAAAAATTCAATTTAAGAAAACCTTTCACAATGGGAAATAATAAAAATAACAAAACAAAAAAAAAAGAATATGTGAAACAAATTCCAAATTAGTGACTATTATGAAGTAATCTAGAGTTAAATAACTCAAAATACTCAGTAAACAAGCAAAACTTACAGTAAAGATAGAAGGGCATTTTACTCTTCATGTATGCACACTTACAATATACTTGATAGAAACAACAAATTATGTACATCTGGTAAAATATTGGCCATTACTTAATGCCTATAATAAAAAGAATGGCTCTAGAAAACCTGAGGTAAAAAAAGTTTTCTTGAAAAGTCTCTTGTTAAGAGAATGAGGGGCAATGTTCTATGAGCAATGATCAAGAGGTTTATTTCAAACTGAAGGAATTTAAGTGCATCTTAAGTGCATCTCTGAAGGCCTTAGAGTATTCTGCAAGACCCTTAACTGTTGTTTTTCTTTATTGAATTTGTTTTTTTTGAAAAATAGGGAAAAAACTTACATAACAATTTTTGAATTAAAATATAAGAAAAGTTGTTCAAAGACAGTGAAGTATTTGATTTCTTTCTTTCCATAGACACCAAGGCATTCTATATGGTGAGCCCTTCTGTAAAGTTTAGAGATCTATAAGTCACTGGTATGTATGGCATTTTACAAATTGGATGTTTTTTCCTGTGGTGTAACTAAGAGTCCTTCTGTGCTATGAAGTAATCTGTCTCACAAAGGCTGTAGGCAAAAACGAGCAATTCTGAAAAGGAGAAGTTAGAGCGTGAGAGTCCAAATGGCTGGGAGAGATGTGTGTTTTGAAGGAGAGAGAAATTACTTCAATGGAAATACATAATGCTAAGCTCTGTAACATGCAAAGGAAGTGGTGGAGTAGAATAAAATGAAGAGATAATTACTTCAGTAGAAATACCTTAAACCAAGCCTTAAAAAGAAGTAAAAATGACACATAGGAAATGTAGTATGGAGAGAATTCTGGCAAGACCAAAGTAGTATGGTTTAAGGTTACAGTGTTTAGAATATGGCGTTGGCTTCTGTATATTTTGGGTAAGCAAAGCTGTCTCATCAACATGAGTTCCTTCATTATTCTTTCAACAATAATTCTGCAAAATTTTAGTCAGTACCTGCCTGAGACTATTACTTTAGCCACAACTTCAGCTTGGTTTCTAGAAAATCATTAAATCAGGCATTGACACACTTTCATGTACCATTATCCCAACTCATCCCGGAGGATTATCTCTGATTGTCCTTCTGTTGAGCACCATCAAGCCTATAGAAAGACTGTAAGGAAGCTCATTGGGGAGCTTGGCACATATCCTATCCAGCCATTTGTTTCTGTATTCAGACAATGTATCACAGAGGATTGTTGCTGCTAAATGCGGTCCGGGAAGGCAGAGCACCTTACCAGCATCTCAAACTCTGTCAAGAGTTGTCAGTTCCTGCTCAATTTTTCTGTGCCATTTAGGGACTTATGCGTTCTGAAGACTCTTGTTATTTCTTCCATTTATTCAGCTCTCCTCTCTCTTTTCTCCCAAATATATATACATATATACACACATATATATATATATATGTGTGTGTGTGTGTGTTCTCCCTTACCTTATATTATGAATAAATAAACTGTAAATCCTAAATAAAAAAAAGAAATTGTCAAGGTAAGAGGATGTAGCAATTTCATCATACCAGGCATTTCATATTGCAGCCTTTCTGATTGCTGGCCATTCTGTTTTTCACTAATGAATGGTATTTACCTGAAATTTTGTGCAATTTGTAGATCTTATCATAGGTCTGTAACTAATCTCTGGTTAAATTCATGCTCAATGGTCTGGATTCTCATCTCTCCCTAGAACACAAAACTACTCTGCTCCCTAGATATTCCTTAGAGCTAAGCATTCTTGGATCCCTTCCCAACACTGAATATTTACCTTGAGTATCCTTGACATTGTCCCTACCATACAAGTTACTTCTCTCCTAAGATCTTCCCTCCCAATTCTCAGACCTAATTATGCAATCATCCAAATAAACTGCTGGGTCCCACAGAACTCTCAGTCCATAGCTATTTCTGTCCAATCTTTTTTCCAACTTATCCACAGTCCTTAGCTGTACAAGACATCTGAAGAAGGAAGGCTTCCTAGACCTCAAACAGGATTCAAGGTAAGGGGGAGAGAGAGAGGTAAGACACCATCTTGTGCATTCCACTTGCATTGGTCAGCAAGAGGGAGGAGAGAGTTGCTAAAAACTTAGTGTGAGTAACTGATGGAAAGGTAAGAGAATGGTGGTTGTCCAAGTCTCAACTAGTGTGACTGCTGGTCACTGTACATTACAAGATGCCTCTTAGACTCTTCCAGGCAGTAAATTTCAACCTCTGTCCCTTCCTCATCTGCATGTGCCACTGCTTAGATGGTCATTCATAGGAAGGCTGTCAAAATCTCCGTTCAACAGAAGAATATAGCGGTAGCCACAAAGATAATGTTCAAAATGTTGAATTTCACAGAAAAAGAAGTATTTTCAAATGCAATTCACAGTTTACATGGTGTGAAATGTATTGCATCTTGGAGGCTTTTGGAATGCTGTGCTAATCAAAAATAGTACAGCTCCCCCGTGAGAAGGTTTATACAGTTCCCTTGGAATCACAGTGGGGCAGAGCATTTGTTTGATTCCACTGTGAAATCTCTGCAGTTCCCAGAATTCCTAACAGTGGCTGCTCCTTGGCTGCATCATAGCAATGGGACTAAATGTGAAAAAACATCATCCATTAGAGTCACTGTGCTGAGATTTTTAATGGAAAAATTTACATCCTGTCATTTTACTTCCTTACATGACACAGTCTCATGCTAATGGCTAGTCAATACTTGCTCATTTCACATGAAAGGAACTGGGGGGTGGGAATGACAGTTAACCTTGAAATCATGCTGCACTTTGGAAACGCCTGTGAGACTTGGGAGAAAAAAAAGGTAAAATATTTCCATTTTTTTGTTTGCCTGATGAAAATCTCTGGTAAGGTTTGAACTTCTTCATACTGTTTTCAACACCCAAAATCATATGAAAAAACGTTACTCTGACCAGCAGGTATGCATAATACATATTGTGTTGCACTAAGGCACAAAAGTAATGGATAATTATAACTGATGAGGTTTTCATGCACTTACTGCTTGTGATCTTCAACATTAACTTAGATACAAATGTTTCATCATCTTTTTATAACTCACGCTTTTACCATTTGCTTGAAAGAAATCACTATAAAATAACTAAGATTTATTTTACCAAGTCATTATCCATAAAACCCACAACCTAAACTCCAGATCTGGAAGTAATTCTGACAGATCCTTGCACTTGTAAAAGTCTCTGTAACATCACTAAGACTCTCTGGGGGCCACTCCCATGGAGTATATTCAAGTACATCTCTATCTTTTTCGTGTCTGGGAAAACATTCGGTAGATTGCCTAAGCTACAAAGAGCTGAAAAAAGCTCTCCGTCCTTTTCATCCACGTATTTATTGGGAGGAATTCAAGGACTTCGATAACACTTAAAGAATAACTAAATATTGCTCAAATTTTTTTAGGATTCCTTTTGGCTTTGGCAGTTGCACATTATTATAAAGATCTTTCCCTAGTTTGCCTACATAAGCACTAAGCAGAGTATCAGATCAAATATGCTATTTTAAACTAATATTTTGACCTTAAATTTTGATCAACTATATTTGATTTACTACAATAGTCTTCTCTGTTCCCTATTCCTTCTGTAAATAGCATTATTATAGCATAGATGAAAAATATTAATTTAAGATTTTCCTAAAAATACTTTTATTTTATAAATATGCAAGGATATTGCTGGCAAAAAACCACTCAATACACAACAAATCAAACCACAGCAAAATAGACCACATGGAATAATTTTAAAGGAAAGTTGTTCCTTGGTAGGTGCAGCCCAGGAGTTAGATCTTCTGTTGTTGCTGCTGACTCATGTTCAGCTTGTTGCCCACCAGGACCTCCAGGTCCCGTTCAGCAAGGCTCCTTGCCAGCCACACACATGCTGACCTGTAATGCGCATTTTGGCTATTTCATCTCAGGTGCAGGGATTAACACTTTTCTTCTATAAACTCCACACTGCTCTCGCTAGCTCACCTTCCATCCTGCCAGGTCTCTCTGTGGGATGGCTTGCCCTTCTGACATGTTCACCCCACCACCACGTTTGGCACCACCAGGAAACTTGGTGAGGATGCTTTCAATCCCATCACCTTTGTAATTTATGAACCTGTGGGACAGTACAGGGCGCAGCATCAATCCCTCAGGGACCTCACTTGTGACAGGTTGACAACCTGAGTAAAAAACATTGATTACCACCTTCTGGGTGTGAACTGTTAGCCAATTTTCTCACATACAACTCACTCAATCTGTGTCTTTCCAGTTTGTTGAGGAGTGGCCATGGGAAACAGTGCTGAACACTATACTACTGTCCTGGTTAAGAGATTAAGTAAGGACATATTTTTATGCCTCTGTGGTATCAATAAAGATAATTCTAAAATATCAGAAAATTGAGAAGGCAACAGGTAAAAACTTCAAACAAAAAGCTCAAAAGATTTTGTTTGTTGGCAAGAAATATTTTGTAAAGGGAAATATAGTGTAGGAAAACTCAGTACATGTGGCTTATTACAAAATGAAAATAAATAGAAATTGAGAAGTAATTAGTTTGCAGTGTACTACTACCTTCACAAAGACAAGCTGGACACTGTAAGTCTCTGGAGTCTAGTAGCCAAAGCCAAATAAAAAGAAACAATCAAAAGAAATTAAAATCAGAAGTAACGATGAATGCATACTGTTCTATTTGTAGGTCAAGTTTGAAATTCAACTTGTCAGGAATTGCATATTCTTTTCCTATTGATGTCCCTAAAAGGACTTAATAGTTTTCTAATTTAGCTCTTTGGTAAACTCAGCTCAAGGTAAATTAAAGTATTTTCTGCATTTAACAAACACTTGTGTAATATATCAGTAAAGAAAAACACTTTCTCAACAAACTCAGAGGCATTATTCCAATTTAGCTTTAGAATTTAGAGGGAACAGATCAGGGCTGCACTGAAAAATTTTTTTCTCTTATGATTTAGGATGTAATAGCAACCCAGTGTTTGAGTTCAAAGGAGCTGTACTGCCACAGGAGGTCCTATTCATACTGAGCCTCAAACAGACACTCAAACAATAATTATCTGATCCCGAAAAGGTATTTGTTAAGTATCTGGAGAACTGAGGTTGTTAAAACCTTGTGGATACTGTATTTGCAGAAGGGTTTTAGAATGAATGAGAGGTAAAAAGTAGTGTCAGCTTTGAAACGTATGACTGAACAATAAAACCTACCTGTTCTTATATCCATGAATTGAATTCTGCTCAGTCATCCCAACACTCTTTTTTTAAATTCCTTTTCTGTGGTACCATCATGGCCTCCCCATCCTTTCATACTGCTTTTCCTCTTCTAATGTTAAGGTCTGAGCCTTTTTCCTATACTTAACAGTATTCCAGCTCCTTTTAATCCAGCACCCTATCTGACCTATATTACACCAGATATTGAGCAGTCTTTAAAGTAAAAGTCTCTGAAAACCTGGGCATTTGATATTTTCAGAAACAGTAAAGCAAGAGAAAAAAAACACCCAAGATTTTGTCACTACAGATGTCATGCTTGTTTGGTTTTTTACTGTATTAATTTTGTTATTGGAAGAAGAAGACCTATATTACACCAGATATTGAGCAGTCTTTAAAGTAAAAGTCTCTGAAAACCTGGGCATTTGATATTTTCAGAAACAGTAAAGCAAGAGAAAAAAAACACCCAAGATTTTGTCACTACAGATGTCATGCTTGTTTGGTTTTTTACTGTATTAATTTTGTTATTGGAAGTGAAGAAGATCAACATTCTGAATATCATTTCACAGCATGAACAGATGTTACAAGGAGTTGAGGGCATAGAATTGAGGGAACAGGAATATTACTTAGTCCAAGACTGTGGTGTGTTTGTACTTTTGCAAATACTCTTATGTGAAATATGTACAAAATAAACATTTTGAATGAAAAACAATCAAACAAAACAATTTAAAAAAACTCCAAGCCTCAAGAAATCATATTTTTGCAAAAATAAAGGGGAGTCATGGAAGATACACAGTGCTGCTGAGACAATGCTTTTTCCTGACTCTGAGCTGCAGTGAAAGACCAAAACTACTAATTTAGGAGCCAAAGGGGAAGTAGGTCCTGTTGTGCAACATGGTGCAGTGCACGCTTGCAATGAATTGTTTACACTGGAACACTATCTGTTTTAAATACACCTTTTCATAGAATCATAGAGTCCTTTACATTGGAAAAGACCTTTAAGATTATCTAGTCCAACCATGAACCTAACACTTCCAAGCCGACCACTACACCATGGCCCTAAGGACAACATCTATGGGTCTTTTGAGTACCTCCAGGGGCAGTGACTGAGCAACCTGTTCCAATGTTTAACAATCCTATCCATGAAGAAATTGTTCCTAATATCTACTCTAAACCTCCCTCAACTCATTGGGAGACCATTTCCTCTCATTCTGCCGCTTGTTACCGAGGAAAAGAGATCAACACCCACCTGGCTACTACCTCTTTTCAAGTGGTTCCAGAGAGCAGTAAAGTCTCCCCTGAGACTCCTTTTCTACANAGAGCAGTAAAGTCTCCCCTGAGACTCCTTTTCTACAGGCTAAACAACTCCAGCTCCCTGAGACACCCCACGCATGACTTGTGCTCCAGACCCTTCACCAGCTCTGTTGCCCTTTTCTGGACATGTTCTAGCCCCTCAATGTCTTTCTTGTAGTGACAGGACTGAAACTGGACACAGGATTTGAGGTGCAGCCCCACCAGTGCTGACTAGAGGAGGAAAATCCCTTCCCCTGGCCCTGCTGGCCACACTATTGCTGGTACAGGCCAGGATGCCATTGGCCTTCTTGGCCACCTGGGCACAGCTGGCTCACATTCAGCCACTGTTGACCAGCACCCCCAGGTCCTTTTCTGCTGGACAGCTTTCCAGCCATCCTGCCCCCAGCCTGTAGCCCTGTACGGGGTTGTTGTTACCCATGTGCAGGAACTGGCACTCGGCCTTTTTGAACCTCACACCATTGGCCTTGGCCCATTGATCCAGCTAGTCCAGATCCTTCTGCAGAGCCTTCCTGTCCTTCAGCAGGTCAACACTCCCACTGATCTTGGTGTCACCTGCAAAGTCACTGAGGATGCACTTAATCCCCTCATCCAGATCATTGACAAAGGTACTAAACACAATACTGAGCCTTGTGGAACCCCACATGTGACTGGCTGCCAACTGGATGTAACTTCATTCATCAGCACTCTCTGGGCTCAACCATCCAGTCTGGTTTTTACCCAGCAAACAGTGGACCCGACCACACTGTGAACAGACATTCCCCAGGAGAATTATGAAGGAAATGGTGTCAAAAGCTTTACTACAGTCCAAGTGAAAAATATCCACAGTCTTTCCCTCATACATTTAGTGGGATACCTTGTCATTGGAGGAGATTGGATCAAGCAGCACTTGCCTTTCATAAACCCCTTGCTGGCTGGACCTGGTACCATGCTTGTCCTGCACATGCCATGTGATGTCACTCAAGATGACCATGACCTTCCCTGGCACTGAGGCTAGACTGACAGACCTATAGTTCCCTGGATCCTCTTTCCGATCCTTCTTGTAGATGGAAGTGACATTTGGTAACCTCCAGGCAACTGGGAGGTTCCTCCCCAGTTACCCAGGACTTCTGGAAAATTATGGAAACCTGCTCAGTAAGCATTTCTGCCAGCTTCCTCATGTTATGATCCCACTTCTGCTGCAGCATGGGCTCCTCTCTCCATGGGTCTGCAGGTCCCTGACAGGAGCCTGCTCCAGCACAGGCCTCTCATGGGTTCCCAGCCTCCTGTCGTGCATCCGCCTGCTCTGGCATGGGTCTCCTCCATGGGCTGCAGGTGGATCTCTTCATCCCAGAAGTTCTCCACGGGCTGCAGGGACACAGCTGCTTCACCATGGCCTGCAACATGGGCTGCAGGGGAATCTGCAGCACCTGGATCACCTTCTGCCCCTCCTGAGCTGACTTTGGTGTGTGCAGAGTTGTTCCTCTCACATGTCCTCACCCTGCTCTTCTCTGGCCACGGTTACATCTGCCCAACAACTTTAGTTTTTCTTCGTCTTAAATCTGTTATCACAGAGGTGTTACCACCAATTTCTATTTGTCCCAGCCTTGACTAGTGGTGCGTCTGTCTTTGGAGCTGCAGGCATTGGCTCTGCCAGACATGGAGGAAGTTTCTGGCAGTTTCTCACAGACACCATCCCTGTAGCCCCCTGCCCCAACCAAAACTGTCATGCAAACACAATACGCATGGAAACATTAATTCCAGCAAAGTCTGAACAGATGATTTTCTAACGAATTCAGAAAAGGGAAAAATATTTGTTTTTCTCTCTTAGAGTATGCTGTAAAACATGAATTACAAATATATTGGCATTGGCATTCGATTTTTTACTCTACATTTAACATTGTCAATTTTATTTCTATTAAAAATCTTGGTATCTCTGACATTTCTAACAGCATTCCATCACAGTAATAGTTGTGTATACAATGTATACAATATATAAACTAGAACTCTCCAATCCCTTTCATGTAAGAATAAATAATGTGCTGAGGAAGCTTCCCTTTTAAGGGATAATGACCAAAACCTTCTGTGTACAATGCCCTTTGTACACAGGACACATAGTAAGATGGGGTGGAAACAATCAATGCTGAGTGTAACAAAAGACAGATGTCAAACAATATGACAATGCAGAATAATGGGAACAGGGGAAAGTGGAAAGCCAGAGCATGAAGTGTTTGATGAGTTATAGAGCAGGAATTCTCTTCCTTTTCAGTACATAAACAGAAGGGCGGTAATTTGGGAGAGTGAGAGGCATGTTTACAGTCAAGAGTGCACTGAAAATCTAGGTCTGGATATGAATCTATCAAATTTGTCCAAGCCTGTTTTATAGCATTTACAACTCAAGCTGGAAAACGGGAAGAAAATGAATACTGTCAAAGCCTAAAAAGAGCTTAACATAAAGTTGAATTCTAAACATGAACACAATTTCAAAGGTCTAGCCTTCTATTCTTTGTGAAATGATTAATCAAAAAATCTTATGAAATGAAAACAAAATAGGTCCCTATTAGTGTTGCTTAAAGACAGTGCTTATAAACACAAAAGGAAAGACAGTCAAAATGCATATTTTGGGTTTTTTGCCCTTCGTTGTCTGTTGTCTTAAATACTGAAGGTGGCACCAGGAAAACCTGGTGAAAAGAAGCATGCACTAATACCTCGCATAACAGGGCCACTGCAGATGGAGATAACACTGTTCTAAGTTAATGCCATGCAGACACCATTCAGCTCAAAAAGAATCAGTCTTATATAAATTCATGTTAGATATATTGCACTGAATTCCTGTTTCGAGAGAGAAAAACCCTACCTATATATTTATTTCTTTTAACACTGGTTAAAACCAAGTCTTTGGATGGGTTTACAGAATCTATTTCTGCACTGATCCTGAAAGAATCAAAAGCAATTATCAGAAAATTATTAAATTAAAAAAATGAGAGATAAATGCACTTCAAACACTTTTCATTCAGGAAATGGCAGGACCAGGCCTGCTGGCTGTGTTCCAGTTTCAGTATCTGTTTTCAGCCTAAATTATTTTTGTTCTCTCTCCCTATAATTAAATATAGTGTAAGTGGGGTGCTAGACACGCCTTATCTCTGCAATAGAGTAATTCCCCTATTAGTGGAAAGATAAGAGGAAACAAAGTGGAACGAAGCTGACGCTTAGCTGTGAATTAAGGCCTAAACAAGTACCACAGTGAGACATTAATTTCATTGTGTTTCTCATTCTCTACCCCTAAGTTTTCCACTTAATGTTTGTTTCTGATTTTATCTTAGGAAAAACAGTATACACAGTAGGTGCTTCTATTAGCATGAAACAGAGACATTGTGAACTAGAAAATTATCAAGAAAATACTATGTTTCTGACCTTAGCTTTAATCTTCAAACTAAACAATATAATGAAATAGATTCTTAGGGTTTTCCAGATTTGGGCTGTTATATGAAGTTCTATTTTATGTAACCATGTACTTCACTGATGTTCTTAATGCAAAACCTGATCCCTCTTCTCACTTTATGACACTTTGGTATTAGGAGTCCAAAGTAGTAAATAAAATCCTTACATCCTCACTCTATAGAGTAATTTTCTGTCTTTCTTTTCAGCATTGGCTAATGCCATGGAACTTGCATGGAAGAGCAGATGTTACTAGAGAGTGAAAGTGAGTGAATATACTGTTCTGCTTGTAATAGTCACATTTTGGTAAGAAAAGCTCTAAAAATAAAATAAAATAAAACCTCTAGTTTAATATAGTTATTAACCAGCACACAATGACTGACATACAGTATTGAGAGCCATGAACAATGTGGTCTACTAGAAGAAATAACAGTCAAACTACACAGCATTTAGAAAATCAGACTAGAAAGCAGAAAAAAATTCAGCCTAGATGGTAAATCAGATTTCCAGATAAAGAAAGGAAAACACTGTAAATGGTACCAAGAAATGAGTCTGCATGAAAGATAAGTGGATTTTTTTTCTTTTTTACTAAAGAAGCAATAAGAAATGAGTAAAACTGATGCTACAAATATAAAACATGTTTACACCTGGTAAAGGTACTTAGCAAGTAACATAACTCTCAAGATAATGAGATGCAATTTTTCATTTGAAATCAAGAATCAAAACAAAAATAGACTAGATTAAAGCTGACCTTCATATGAATATTCTGGAATGGTACAATTTTCTTAATTAAAGACAGACTCATCATCTTACAGGAGCAATATCTCTGAGAAAGCAATCAAAAAGAACAGCAATAAGGAAGCTTCTTCCAAAAAAACAATGGGAACTGAAACATCATCTCATAAAAAAATTGCAGTAAACTTGCTTTTAATTGAGAGACATATCAGTGAAGACATTGCAACATAAAGCTCGATGCGGTCTTGAAAAATATCACGAAAATCTGGGTAACTTCTCAGGTCTGTATAAGTTCTATCCTACTCATCATCATTGGTCTCAAGTTTAATGATAGTTCATTGATATCTGCACTGCACTACTGCCTAAGTGTGTTTTCGTGGCTAACGATACAAAGTATATTAGGCAGGATGGAAGTATCACTCAAGAACAAAGAAATAAAAAAACATAAAGGAAGAATGTCCAACAACTCAACAAGACCACAAATTAAAAGGAAAGCTAAAAAACAAAAAACCCAAAAAGAACAAAAACAACAACAAAAAACCCCCCAAAACCCCACAAAAACAAAACAACAAAAACCCCCCCAAACAAACAAACCACCAAACAAAAGCAAACAAACAAAAAAACAAACTACGTATTATAGTAAATATATACCTGCAGCAAAGCATCTACATTGGGACTCAGACACAGACATCTCCAATATGCATACTGTGCAATAAAGAAGCTGCCAACCATCCAGCTGCCATATTTACAATCACACTTTTGGATCAATGACCCATTTCAGCAGCATTGTAAAGCCAGCAGCAATGTAATTCCAATAATATGAAGCTCTAACAGCCTGGAAGATTGTGACTAAAGGTTAGGAGACATAAAATGAAACCTTTCTCTGGTGGGTGGATACATTCAGGCTGTCAGTAAAAAACTCACAGACCACGACACCTTTCTGCATTGAGTTCATAATGGCTGCAGTGAGTTTATAACAGCTGGCACACCAAACTCCTGGAAGAGGGAGGACATCACTGTAGTTTCTGTTCACCTTTCTAATAGTATGTGGGGAAAATATATCCTCTCAGTAAACTCACAGGCACAGTTAGCTGCATTGTGTACATCCACAAAAGTGTGGAGACAAAGCAGTGAAGAAAAGTTAGTAAGACAGTCAGGAAGAAGAAGGTTTCATCCCTTGAGACTAATGCAACACTCATCAGTGGACTTGTAATAGCAAGACAACCCTTAAGTAAACAGAGACTCTACATTAAGACATACTTCCAAATTTATCTATGGCAACATTATTCACATTGCTTGTGACATTAAATGGGCTCTGGGGTTTTACACATGCTGTGTCAATTTTCCTTATGCCTTCTTCACAGGTATCACAGAACATGAATTCACTGTAAAGTTTCTCTAAGAAAACACAAGAACCTGAGATTATAGATGATGCTTTTATCCTGTAACAGAAAGAAAAATAAAGAAAAGGCAACTCAGGACTGTGGACAACCACAGGATATGCACACCTGAACCTCACTCTCAAGTGACTGCCAGGATTTAAATACCATCCTAGAAGAAGACAGGCTGAAGCTCATTTTAGAACATAAAAGCATAATCAAACTAAATGGATATATAGACTTTTTAAAATTTTTCCCCTCCTCTCTATGTAAATATAATGTTTGGAAAAGTTGTGTGATACTGAGGAAGGAAGCAGCAATCCAGGAAAAGGGGTTCAGTTCAGAACATTCAGCATTTGCAGCTGGCTGCCTGAAATAACGAGGAGATGTAATTGCTGGATAGGCTGGAGCTCTGCTTAACATTCAGGTTGGATGTCTTGAGAAGAAAATAACGAAATATGTATATGCTTAGATAATGTTATTACTTCGTTATTATTATTATTACTACTCTGTCACAATTTATGGGGAGAGGAGGCATTCCTACAAAGGGAGTATCTGTATCTGATAGCCTTTAATGGATATCAGTGGGATTTTTTATCATCCTTTGGACTGAAGTGAATTTTTCTGGCTTTTTTCAGCCTTAATATACATCATATGAAGAGCCTAAAAGGGACCCCTGTTGACTTCAGAGAGCTTCCAGCCAGAGAAACTGAGGACCACTGAAGAAAGGCTGAGTAGAAAAGATTTGAAGAGAGTCCATTAACTGAGGGGAACAGCCAACTATTTTTCCAGATTATGTAAGTATATAGGAGAATCCCTTGAAGCCTTCAAATAGCTAATAAACAAAGTGCAAGTGTAAGAATACTTATACGCAACTAGAAAAAAAAACTTTAAAGAGGTACTTTTACTGGTACTCTGTGCTAATAAAACAGTGAGAGTTAAAGTGTACTTTCTAAATTATCAAAATATGGTCAACTTTGCATTCGTGAAGCTTCCTCTAACTGCCGTGAATATTTTCACAAGGCTGTTTTAAGTACTTTCTCATTCATGCAGAAAATCTATGTAGTAGCAGTGAATTAAATTAGGGTTTCTTAGATGCTAGTTAGCTTTTTAACCACCAGCTCTTACTCTGAATGGATACAATTATAACTGAGGTAATGCCATTATAACAAAATTTTCAGAGAATCTAATATTCATAACATACATTTGTTCAATGTTAATGCAGTCTTTTCCATCAAGAATATTTTAAAATTTCCTCTGTAGTGCAGGTATTATGAAGACACTTTCCAAGGCAGGATTTTCTAGGGATGGACTGAAGGTAATGCCAAGGCATTTATGATAACATCTTTACCTTTGAACTGAACAACAGCAAAATTTTTGCCACTCCCACAATATTGTAACTGAGATAAAACATCTTCAGGGTTTACAGTGACAAAACATACGTGATGACTGTTGCAGTTGCAGGTAGCTTGGTAAGTCCTAGCAAACAGAAAATTACAGAAATATTGATTCTTTATTAACTAATAAATACATGTCCAGAAACTTCACTGAATCTAAAAATGATGGATGTACATAGCACTCGCCAAATGAGATATGTGACCTTGATTGAATAATGATCAATGTAAGTAAAATAGTTGTTGAACTGGATCATGGAATGAGGTGGTTTATAATAAAGGGTACCTTTTACTCCGTGTTTTTCACTTGTTGCTCTGAAATTTGCCAGGCTTAGAATAAAAAAAATGAAAAAGGAAAACCTGTCCGACTGCTTAAAGAGAGAGCCCTTATCGACTGATTCTATTCTGTCACAGTAATTACACTAAACAGTAGAGAGATTTTTCCTTCTGAGTGACATAATCAAAAACGTCATTGGAATATTTCCTCTGCTGGTTTTTGAGGCACTGAAACCCAAAAATCCTAGTGCTTGCTACTCCTGAGCACATTGACAGCAAAGCACTAGACAGCACTTCTCAAAAAGCTCTTCTAACATGAATAAATACATAACATAAGCAAACGCCCCCACTCTAGGCATCAAGGACTTAGCTGTGCCACCTTCTTTACACTCACCCACTATTGGACCCGACTCTGTATTAGAGGATGATTTGAGCCCAAATTGCAGGATTTATTGTTTGTTTTTCAAGGAAAGAAAATGAATGGAAAGCGCATTAAGGGTCTAATCCCATCCTCTCTCATATCTAAACACATTGTATATGCTGAATATTAAAAAGTGTTCAGAAGTGCTGTTCACAGATCGGCCCAGATGAGTGGAGGCAGCTGGGAAAAATGCTCTACACTTGTAAAAAGGATATTGAGGTTGTAGACTGTCATGTTCACAGGTTTTATGGAAACAGAACATATGTCAACAGTCTAAGAAAAAAATGGAAACTTGTATTGTTTGGGGAAGTGGCTTGTAAAATAATTCAGCAATCCACTTTTGCTGTCTACTAGACACAACTAAACAAATAAGAAAAAAAAACCAACCTAATACTGTTGTGTGCAATATCAAAACAATATAGGTTTGAATTTACTGCCTTATTCAGAAACTAACCTGCATATTAATGGACCATGAAGCTGAGGAAATGGCTTGAGATTGTAATCCTTTACTAGCACTAGGTAATATTAAAGAAGTTATCTTAAACGACAGTGAATGAGTGACATAAGATCATAGGTTTCAACATCTAAAAAGACATAAAGATAATTTGCAATATTTTCTTCTGTTATTTCAAATAAATTTTCTCATTGCAATAAAATTATTATTTTGAAGATGTCTTCTGTGTTTAAACTCCTTACTTCATAGGTCATCCTTCAAATGAATAATACAACTGCTTATACAAGATAAAAATTTGTCCATGTATGCATTGAAAGGATACTTGAGGCTACTTTTGTTCATGTGATTTAAAACTGTGTACTGGTTAATGCTTTAACTTTTATAATTTTGTCCCAGATATAGCTTTGTTTGTTTTTTTCCAACAGGTAAGTTTATATTTGTTGGGATTTTTATAAAACTCCTTGGTTCTTCCAAATTGCTTTTTTCTGTTTTCATGTGCGTTTTTTGGGGTTTTTTCTTAAGTTTTTTGGGGTTTTGTTTAGTTTCTTTGAAAATTTATTCCTTTTAGTATGCAAAGTCATATAATCGTGAATGTATACTCAACAAGCACTGTTATTATCTGCAAAGTGCCAAAATGTGTATTTTTGCCACTACAAATATAAAGTTAAAAACAGATGGCTGGACTTACTCTATAAAGTTAATTATAACATGCTCATAAGAATGACTGATATTTATAATATTTATTACCATTCTTTTTGTCGATAAATATACTGCTCATATTTCTGGGTTTTAGTAGGCAATTTTCCTGTCCCTTAGACTGTTAACATTTCTGGAACCATATTCGCTACAGGTTTTAATGCTGGCTTTTTTTCTTTCCCTAGAAGTCAGCTTCTCTGTTCCAATTTGGTGGTTAGTGATTTTTACCGTACTTGAAAAACCTTTTGTGTAACACACTGCTGGTCATCCAAGAGGCAGATCAAAAGTGCTACCCACTGAATGAGTAGTTGGCAACAAAAAGGGAATTCCTCGTAGGAAACTGGTTTAGTTTTAAAATGCAACTCCTAAGAAAATTCTTAGATATCTTGAAATGTCACAGCATTCTGCTCTGAAGGACTACTGCTTAAATTGTATTTTTCTCTATTAATAAATCTGTGCATACTGTGTCATCCTGGTTGCAGAGAGGGGAGCATGGAACTAAACTGGCATGGTGAACACTTTTGTGTGTGTAAATCACCTTCTCTTTTTGTGCACTTTTTTCATGAATATTAGTTCTATTACTGTGTGTTTCCTATTCCATTGATTTTCACTTCCAGTAAATTGTTATCTCACCCAAAGCCTCTGCTTTTGTCCCTCTCTTGCTGGAGGGGGTGGGGGAGAGGGGGGTGGCTTATTAGGAGTTTAATTTTGGCCTGGAATTTAACTACCATATAGGTTATCTTCAAAATAATTTTCAGAGTAAATATTTGCAATTTTTTTTTGAGTTCGTAACTGGCCAGAATTGACTTTATTTGACAGTTTATTTGGGGTTTGCATCAGTGACTCAGAGCTGAAAAAAGCAGCCCTCTACTGTCTCTAGTCATCCAACACAACCTAGATATTTTATCCTTCCTGATGAGCATAACCTAACCTAGCCTAGCATGATGCTCTAACACATGCTGTCAGAAAGACTTGCTCTGATGTAGACTTCTAGAGCTGAAGGCTTAAATGGGACTTCTGGCCAATAAATATACAAATAATCAAAGGAGAAAAATAAAAGTAAAACCAAAAAGAAAACCCATAAAAAGCCATGAAATTCTGTTACTTCTAGTACCATGTTTTCTGGGACAATATTTATACCACATCTGCACCCTTGTCTGTGCTAGTACAGCTGTTACTGAGGTCATGATATGGGGAAAAAAAAAATAGGGGGAACTTCTAGCAATTAGAACAACCCGCCTTTGGGGTTATATTTTAGATGGACCTTTTCAGTAATATGGTGTGTAACACAGCCCATACAGAGTAACATTAACGGTTGTGGCAATGACAAAGAGCTAGAGGAGGAGCAGGATCTTCTTAAGGTACTTCTTGACTTTTCCATCAAAGCCAAGAATTGTATAAATACCAACCTTTCTGGTACAGCCTTGAAGGCTGACAGCAGAAGACACAAGTGGGGAGAGGATGAGGGCCCATTTTTTCAGACAGTTTGTTAGCTAGACAGGCAGGGAGATACAAAAATTGGAGTTATATACACCTCAAGGATTGTAGTTATTCTACTTACTACTGAGCACAGAACCTGTATTTTGGCACTGAATGCAAGAAGGAATGAAACCAAAATGATGGTTCCACATTTGAGTGCATTCAGACTATAGGAATGTTTGAAAGGCAAATCTAGAATGCAAATCTTTTGGCTTAAATAATTTTTATGTTTTGCCACAAGCAATCATGAAAACTGTCTCAAGTTATATTTACTTAAAATGTGTAAAATGTTAGTATAAAAACAAGTCTCAGGTAGAGAGAGCATTAGCAAGGAATGAGAGCAAAAATTCAATAAAGCTTAAATAGATGTTAGTTTTGTCTCTAATGATTTTTTGTTATTTGTTGTATTCAATTCAATACAGTGTCCAAATATATTTCATAAGGTTTTAATTAGATACAATGCATTTTACTTGCTTCTATATGAGTAATTATTGTAGGAATCTGTGCAAACATTGTAAGTCATCAGTTAATGAAAAATGGGTTTGTAGCTTTCACTCAAAAATTTCATTGGATTATCCCCATCTAAAAAAATTATGAACAAATTCAAAATTAAAGAGACAATAAAATACCACTCATCAATAAACCCGAGCATGTGCTAAATCAGAATAATTTATTCCTCCTCTTATTTAAAGTCGTAAGAGATGCAATGGTTATATAATAGGACCACTATCAGCCTGCATTTAGAGAATAGTAAATGTAGAGAGAAAGCCAAAAAAGTTCTTTTGTATTTTGCTTCTTATTTCTGGCCATAGACATTTCATAACTAAAGGTTCAGCTGAGGCAAACAACTTTCTTTTTGCTCAGAACCAAAGACTTGTGTTTTTCAGCCCTCTGAAATTGGCTTAGTTAGATTTTTGCAAATTAAAATATGTATAGAGTGATGAAAAGATAGGC
The DNA here is from genome assembly GCA_013390045.1 of Picathartes gymnocephalus. Classification (NCBI taxonomy): domain Eukaryota; kingdom Metazoa; phylum Chordata; class Aves; order Passeriformes; family Picathartidae; genus Picathartes; species Picathartes gymnocephalus. The sequence goes on along the minus strand of WEKY01048622.1, from coordinate 5,983 downwards.
AAAGACATATAAACTCATTTTCAGGAAGGCACAGGTAATTTCATTCAATGCACTTTGTCTGGGAAGCTCATTTGATGAAACATGCATTTGTTATCTTATTGATGCTTAGTTTTGCCTCTAGTGTACAAATACTCTATGCAGGTTTATCCAAGAGAGCTATAGGGATGGGGCCCACACTTTAGGCATTTGTGGACTCTGTAAACAGTTTGGTTTCCAAATTTTTAAAGCTCTCCACACTTCTTCCCTTCTTTTCACAATGTCTTTTTTCTGTGGAAACAGGAAACCATAAAAATTTAGATTATTGAATGATTTGTGTTAGAAGGGACTTCTAAAGATCATGTATTCTTACCCTCCTGCCAGGAATAGGGACATCAGTCAGTACCTATCAGGTTTCTCAAAGTCCTGAGCAACCTGACCTTGAACACTTCCAATGGGGTATCCACAGCTCTGGACAATCTGTTCCAGTCTCTCACCACCACCGAGATCATAAAAAAAAGCTTCATGCTTATGTCCATTCTAAATCAACCCTCTTTCAGTTTAAGACTGTTGCCATTTGGTTACAGGCTTTGTAAAAGAGTAAAATTATGTCAGTGGGTTGGTCTGTATTGAAGCCTCTAAGGTATTCAAGACCACGCTGGGTGGGCAACCTGGTCTAGTAGAAGGTGTCTCTACCCACTGCAGTGGGGTTGGAACTAGATGACTTTCATGGTCCCTCCCAACCCCAACCATTCTATGATTCTATGAAAAGCAATATTAGAACTGTGCAACAACACAGGAAAATGTAATAGTCACAGGCTTTTAATACCATAAATGGTATTAAAGGGATATACATGAAATCTTATACTGGTAAATAGCAGCAGCAGCACCATCTGTTCCAGCTCTATCAGATTATATATGAATAAAAATCATTTTCCTTCCCTCATTAACTAATTCTCCACACAAGTGTGCACATAAATATGCTCAAAGAAGCAAGCATACTTTAGTCAGAGCACTCTTTCCTCTCTTCTCCACCAGCTCCAACATCAGCTACTCCAATAGCAGATTATTGCACGTGGGCCAGAAGTATATTTCTTACCTCCCTTCTTTCTTGAATTCGAATTCTCTGGCAGAAACAGCAGCTTTGGACTCTCAGACAGGCATGCAAAGGCAGGTGCAATTTCAACAGTCATTGCCAAATTCTTCCCAGAGAAAGTATTTGTAGTTTATCATGATGTTCTCTGTGACTTTGAGCACACATAAGCTAACCTCACTGAGGATCCACCACAGCTCAAAAAAGAGCAAAAATACTGATTTTTCTTTTCTTCAAAAGACAAAAAGCAAACTGGGCTCTGAATTTTGGCAGAATTCAAACCTGAGGAATTTTACCTTGAGATGAAAGCTTTAGAGATTGTAAGAAAACACTCAGATAACTCTACCCCTAGAATTTTAATGTTTTCTCCTAAGGAAGATATATGGAAGACATAAACAATTTTGCCCCTAACAGAAATTCTTGGCAACAAATGGGAAGTCATCCTATTAATTAGATAAATAGGATAGTGTTTTTATATTTATTCCTTATATTACAGAATTGTGTAGTAGAAAAGACATGAAACATATATACAAGCATACATTAACATTGTAAACGTGTAATATCTTCCCTAAGTTACAGAAATGCTTGCATTCTGAAAAAAAACGCCAAAACCCACCGAAAACATGACATGAAAAAAATCAGTTAAAAGAGATATTTTGAAAACACAAGACTATGCTCTTGCAGTTTTTAAATTATCACACTAAAAAATATCAGTGGTATATTGTCTATTCTTCTTACCACTAGTGTATGAGAAAATATTTTGCTTGAGGGAAAAAGGAGGAGAACGTGAAGGAGTCTTTCCCTTTCTGCTTGTATATTGCCAGTACTTACTCCCCTTCCCCATCACGAAGCCTGTTTTGGGGCTCTGGCAAGTTGTTTTGTTGTCTCTGAAAAAGATCTTTTCTCTTTCTGCTCCATTAACGTTACAGGTGGAAATTGTATTTACTCAAAGTGGGTTTAATGTACAGAATCTGCCTCTTTCTGCCTCTCCTGGTTATATGGCTGTGTAGGTGGCCTTTAGTTAGTCTTACTGCTGTCATTTCAACGGCAATGGCATATGCATATATGGATCCCTTGCTGGGATTTTAAATGCATTAAATTACTGGTTTTTCAGTTTCAGCAAAAGAGTTTGGGATCAACTTGAAAGTTTCTTTGTTGGATGAGTCACTAGGTTTTGTTACTGCAGAATGACAAACATCTGACAAACGACAACCTGCCCAGAGATAAGGATACTAATAAAATAAACATCCAGTCACTCCAGAGAAGCAGCTTTCCTGCAACAGAGCTTTTCTTAACTATATTCAAAATTGAATAATGGAAAAGGGTAAGAAGACACTAATCTGGCCTATTTTATAGAGAGAAAAAAAATGACACGGACTTCTGAAGGTCTAATGGCAATTTATGCACTTTATCTGATCACTCTTTCAATATAATAAGCTATTATGAGAAATTACTGCATTGGTGTGATATAAAAATTATTTTCAGGCAATTCTAATAAACAAGAAACAAAGTATATTTATTACATTTTATTGCTTTGGCTTCTTTTATAGTTAAAAATAAAAATGAGAGATACTCAGAGAGATGACATGCAAGAGGGACTATGACTCATAGGCCTCACAAAACAGATGGGACTTGTTATTAGGGCTGGGCAAATTAAATAACAAGTATGCTGAGCAACATACTTATCAGATATTTCAATGACAGGAATAGGGCTTTATTCTCTCTATGTCTTTAGTAATTTCACAGAGGTGCAAATTCATTCACTTCAGTGAAACAGCTCCACAGGTGTTGAGAAAGATTTATGTCATGGCTGCACATAAAGGTCTGTATGTCAAAAATTTCTCCCAATCCTTTTATTTGTTGTATTTTTCATAAACATCCATAAATAACTTCAACCATTTCAACACTACTCTCCATCTTTTTATATGAGATTTTCTCTTATTGTGGAACAAAATCAAGCAAATAATTAAACACACACATCCTAATTAGTAGTATAATTGAAATTAACTGGATTGTTCACATGATCAAGTGCACAAATACTTAAATATACTCCAAATCATAACCACAGTGAGTTAGTTGCTCTTACTTCTGTTGTGTGATTCATCCCACGATGAACACAAAATTCTGTGAATGCCCTACCATGGTAGTAGAGCTCTGGATAGCAACCTTACAAATTTGAATATCATCAGTTTTGTATAAATTGAATTCTACCAAAGGTATAACACTTTCAAAAATCCTTAAGAAATTTACATATTTGTTCCCATTCTCAGAAATTAGGTTAAGCACTGAAGCATTTTTATTTGGAACCACCAATTTTCAGTGAAACTTAATATATGTCACATTTCTCCCCAGTTTAGCATGGAATTAATCAGTATGAAAGAGTGACATGAAAATCCATCCAATACCAACATCGATTGTAAAAATGTAATGCCTCTATTTTTCTTTCATGACTTATATTTTCTCTACCTATTCCTCTCCCAGTACAATTTTGAAAATCTTATATAGTGGATAAGGCTGCTGTGTTCTGCCATTGTCTATAAAAAGGTTGTTTAGAAATTAAACAAAATAGAAATAAAATATAGAATATGACATTTCCAAATATAGGATGAACAGAAAAGACCTATAACTATTCTGTAGACAGCAGAGTTCCTCAAGGAGAAGAAACATGCACCAAAGCTTATTACATTGATGTCTAAATTGATGTAGTCCAACCTGGACTTCAGCAAAGCCTTTAACACAGGCATGTGTCATCTCCAATGGCGTTCTCCTGGAAAAGCTGGCAGCCCATGGCTTGGACAGGTGCACTCTTTGCTGGGTTGCCTGGCTGGCCAGCTAGGCCCAGAGAGTTGTGACGAATGGTGCTGCATCCAGTTGGTGACCATTCAGTAGTAGTGCCCCCCAGGGATCAGAGTTGGGCCCAGTGCGGTTTAATGTCATTATTGATGATCTGGATGAAGGGATTCAGTCTACCATTAGCAAATTTGCAGATGACGCCAAGCTGAGTCAGAGTGTCAATCTTCTGGAGGGTAGAAAGGCCCTGCAAGGGGGACCTGGACAGGCTAGATCGATGTGCCAAGACCAACAGCGTAAGCTTCAGCAAGGCCAAGTGCCACGTCCTACATTTTGACCGCAACAACCCTATGCAGGGCTACAGGCTGGGGGCAGAGTGGCTGGAAAGCTGTCCAGTACAAAAGG
>WEKY01048621.1:419091-541290 GCA_013390045.1 Picathartes gymnocephalus | reverse complement strand
AAAAAAAAAGAAAAAAAAATTAAAAAGTGTTCAGATGTTTCCAAGTCACAACACTTGTAAATCCTGAAATAGAAAGAATGAAACAGATCATGAAGCATCTTCACTTTTACTTAAATAGACAGATCTGTGTGTCATGTATGACAGCAGTTAAAGAGAAAACAATCAGAATTCAAAAGAGCCAAGAGCCTTGTTCTCACTGAAACCTGACTGCCCTGTCCCACCACTTCCCAGGGAGGAAATCAAATCAGCAGGTATAAAACATCAAAATCCACTGTGGATGGCAAAGCTTTCATGGATCTTGGACTTGATGAGCACAGAGACCTTCTCCAACTAGTGGATTCTGTGAAATGATCCTTAATATCAAAAAATAAAACTTGGAAAGGAGAAAGCTTTAACATGTACATGACAGAGGATCACTGTCATATTTTCTTATAGGGACATAACTATAGGAACTCAGAGTAAAAATATGAGATATTACCAAATAAACAACTCCAATACTAAAAACATCCCACAGTGCAAATATTTTGGTAATTAGTAATCAATTAATTTGGTAATAGCACTTCAGACTAGGATGATATTGCCCTGAAAACCTTTAACTGTAAAAAAACCCAAGCACCTGGGACTAATCTTGTCCATGGCAATAACTGACTGTGGGCACCCTGGCAGAGAAAGTTTCCACAAATGGTGGCAACTTGAGTGTTTAATGTGAACCTTTGCTGAAGCGTGAAGAGGAATTTAGAATAAAATCCTGAGGGAGAACAGCAGCACAAAGAGAGGCCATGACAAACAAAACCAAGTGCAATTCCTGCCTCGGCTCATAGTTCACACCATCTGTATTGCAGATATACAGTGAAATTCAGGGCATTACAAAACACTGTGAAAATTTATGGATTTCAAAACAAAGCAGTAGAATATGCATCTTTTCAGGGATGATGAATTCTGCTACAAACACCAACCACTGTCAGAGTGTTTGCAATGTTAATTCTTTTCCGAGTCTGGGAAACTTCTAGTATCTGTTAGAGTTAGAAAAACAACACAATGCGTGACAGTTAATTGTGGTATTTGGAAAAGCATAAAGGCATTTCAAAAAAAAAGCCAAAACGTAAAGTTTTGGTGATCATTTTCCAAATTGCAGATGTTGATCTGCAGCACCAACACCTGCTACCTGGAGCCTGGCATCTTTTTCTAATGGCACTTTCTCTAATTTAGCTTAATAAACAACTCAATTAAAGTCAGTTTCTAAAATTCCAGCAACACCCAGTTTCTATTCATAACAGCATGGAAAAATGTTGCAGGAGCCTTCCCAATGAAGAAGTTCATCCATAGAAAGAATGATGTGCATCCAAAAACTCCCTTCCAACTTCAAGGCAGGGTTAGCTGCCAACCAAAAACATTTCATTTTCTAAGACAGATACTGTCTCATAAAAACCTATTTTAAGCAGACAGATTCTGCTGTTCATCGGAGTCCTTCAGTTCCAAGCAGGCAGAGTGCAGGCTGGATACACCATTTCAGTGGCAACTGAGTCCTGCCACCACCTTTTTGAGACTCCCTGTAATTTGTCTCCAGCTGTGACACAAACTCGTGCTGTTGGACAGTGACAGAGGCAGGCTCAGTCAGAGGGACAGAAATGGCTCAAACTCCTATGGCCTGAAAATCAGTAACTGCTCCTGCTTTGCAGAAACACGAAATGGGACAACACAAAGAAAAGAAAAATAAAAATAATCATTAAAAAATAAAATAAATTTATAGAAAGATCTGGGGGAAGATCTCATTTGTTGAATTATGAGAGGGCACCCCTGTGTCCCTGCACATTGCACGGGCACTTGGATGCAGACCAGGGGAGCCTTAGGCCTGGCTGGACTCTGACACCCCCAGCTCAGCATCACAATCTGCCATCAAAAGCTGTCAGAATGGGAAAAGCCTCCACAACATCTTTTATTTTTCACTGTTTCTTTGTTTTGAAATCCCCTTTAGGTGAAGAAAACCAATAAAATCTGAGCAAGAAGCCCCGTGCAGGTTTGCTGGGCCCGAGCAGTGAGAAATGTCCATTTTAAAGGGCAGTGCTGCCCTGGGCTAAAAGGACTCAACTTGGGCACCCCGAGTGGCACAGAAACACCTGCACCTCTGAGAGGGTTCCTGTCTCCTTGCAGGAACTAAAACCCACTGCAAATGCTGACTCTGATAGTCTCCCCTCACATGTCTCGTTATTTATTGGATTCTTTCTGAAAGGCAGATGGAGAGAGCAGTGGTGTTAATCTCATTTGGGACTGAAGGAGTCCATAATATCCATTACCTTGCAGGCATTGGGGCACCGAGTTGGAGCATATCTGCTTTATATGCAACGATTTTCAGCCAAAAAATTAGTCAGACCATAAAATATCCTTCAAGAAAACCAACTGATTTTGCAGATGAGGAGCTGCCTGAGAGGGTGAGCGACCTGGCAACCTAGAACCACCATCTCCACCACAGACACAAAACAATTATCATATAACTTAATGGACTGGTAAAAGCCCACATTTCAGCCAAGTAAATTCTGTCAAAATCTCTTTTCAACGCTGAAGATGTGTGAGAGGGAGTTTGGGCATGCACTGGGAGCCTTAATGGCATTTGTGAATAATTTGTCCCCCGACACTGGGTTTCAGCCTCCACCCTTTGTGAGCAATAGTGAAATATTCAGGATTGCAGCTGGGGCGAACCTCTGCAGGTGAAGAGCTCACACCACGCCCTAAGTGCCTCCTCCTGTCATTGCCTGGGACAAGACTTTATGGCCGTGTTGGCTATCCAGAAAGATGCATTTGTCTTGCTAATTCATTATTAAGACATGATGTTCTTACTAAATATTGGAAAATTTTGCACTTAGAAAAAAAAGCCAACCAACCAACCAAAAACCACCACCAAGAAATAATGGCTACAAGTTTTCTAAAAACAGTGTGGGAAGGAAAACCTCAAGAGAGCAACTGAGAGTTGAAAACTCTCAAACTTCCAAAAGCTTTCCCTCAAACACTCTCTCCATGCAAAAATCCACACGGAAGCCAACACCGTTTTTAAGATTTAAATCACAACGCCAGAGAGCTTTCATTATATTTCTATTTTCCAAAGGTTTTTCAAGCCGTCCCTATCCTCCTCAGGCATATAAATCCCTACACTGATGCGGCAGTGAAGAGGATAGATCTGTTCCTTCCTCCCTTCATTGCTAACTGCCAGTGACAGCCAGGTGGGCACTGGAAAAGGGACACCTCAATGAATCACAGCTCCTTTACGGTTCCCATCTGAAGATTTATGCAAGCTGAGCACAGCTCACAGCAAGGAAGTTACAGTCCAATGCCACAAATGACCGTGGGACTCGGAGCTTTCTCCTAAATAACCAGCAACTCTCTGCTCCCTCGCCGAGAGGGGGTGGTGGCAGAGAAATACCGTGGGGAGGAAAGGCGTTCTGAGCATCCCCACGGATAACTGAGCACCTCGCAGAGCTCATCCACGCTTTCTGCACGCAGGGATTGACTCCGACACCGACCGGGCTTCGCGCATCTCCAGAGACGGAGGAGGAGCTGCCTCCCTGCCCTTGTTAAGCAGTGTCACCGGGTGTTCCACTGCTCGGTGCCCATCTCCTCCGACTCAGCGTGAGGAAAAGGAGAATAAACGCCCTGGCTGCTGTGAGCAGCACCGCTCCCTCCCTGCAGCCCCAGCCCGAGGCTGGCAGGAGCTGTCTGGGGTTACCTGTCTGCACGCACGCTGGGCTGGGAGCCCAGGTGATGCTCCACAGCTGAGCTCCCTGCTCCTCCTACCAATTCTGTCCTCCTTATGCTGCCGTTCGAGGCCCCAACAGCACCACTGACATGTCAGGAGCAAGAGGAAAGGAAAGATTCAACAGTGTGAGCCCAAGGAATTAGGCAGGCAACATCGCTGCCACGGCGGAAAAAACGGAGAAGATATTCCACGAGGCGAGCGACTTAGAAACAATTTAAATATTCCAAGGTAGCAAGGAAGCCTTGGTTGTAGGCTGGTTTTCCATGGAGCAGGTGCGCCGTTCGGGCTGAGGGAGCACAGGGAGCAGTGATGGGGATGAGCTCCCCAGTGCCTGCCAGGGATGCAACCCCAGAGCTCCCCTCCTGCTGCTGGGCTGAGCCAGCCATGGAACTGCCTGGGGAGGCCTCTCTGCTTTTAATTAACTCATGAGAGAACTCGATTTTGGCTCGAATTGAGAGGTTTTTTATCACAGAATCACGAGGCGGTCTGGAAAACAGACAGGTAAACTTAAGTGAAATGGGAATTCTTTTCTGCTTTTGTAATCGTCTCCCCTGCTGAAATCAATAGCAAATTCAGTGCTGGCAGCTCTGAGAGTCTGCTGCTTTTTGTCCTTATTTTCTCAGAGTGACTTCTCAGCTACTTCAGCTACTCACCTCCAGTGCCCATGCACTATGGCAAAACTGGATCTTGAAACAATATTTTATATATATATATATGTAAAGTCTGTCTGAAATCCTACTAGATTAATAAAAAATAGAATTCTTCCTGTTGGCCAGGTAATCTCAGCTCCGCTGCAGAGTAAGTTTTGATTTAATTAGAATTAAGATTTTATTTGCAAGCATCTTGTAATTACTTTTTTTATTTTACAGTTGAATACTCCCCGTGGCCTACTAGAGGTTGATATACTGGTTTACATGTGGTGGTGTTCTATTCCACATTAACTGGCACCAGGGAATAGTATCAATAGCCAAGAAATTGTTAATGCCCCTTTCCACTCCATAAACTGCCTTTCCACTGAGTCACCTTCCAGAACTGCACCCTGATTTCTGGATACATTATTTGTTCAAGAGGTCAGGAATAATTCGTGTGTTTTTTTCCTCTTAAGTTGCTTGATAAAATGTTATTCCATATTCCTGCAAATACTCAAATCAGACCAAAACTGCTTCCTGTTGGCTTCAAGATTGGGAGGCCTCCATTTGAAGAGATAAAGGATCAGGTTTTAAGACTGGAGTGCTCAAAACCAGTTCAGATATTTATGTGGGCAATTCTAATTGCATTTACAATCCCCACACCTCCTACTCTGATCTGGTCCTTTATTACTGTTTCTTTTAAATTTACCAAGTCTTTTGTGCTAGCACTCAGGATTGCAATTGAAGTTCCATTAAATAAGAAATGTATTCAAGGAATATTTGAATTTACCAAGGCACCAAATAAAATGGGAATATTTTGAGCACGCAGATGCTAAATACTGACTAGAACCTGGGTGTGAATAGACTGTATAAATCTGTTTAGGTGGCTCGTTTGTATTGAAGAGACAAAACCAGGAATAAACCTTTGTTTTCCTTCTGATTTTGACGGGTTTTGAGTCCTAAAGGCTCAAGCTGTGTCCTAAGCAAACAGAGCACACCAGGACTCCATGAACAGTAATTCAATACCCATGAACAGTGGGAACAAAATATGCACAGAACTCTTATTAATTGCTCCTCTTCAAATATTTTACCACAGTTGCTAATATTTATTCCTAATTTAAAACACTCTTTTTATAATTGGGAAAAAAAAACCAAAAACAAACAACCTGCTTTAATTTTAAATGTTTTTAAAGCCAAGATCAAACCACAAGCCATATTGCAATATATCTCACTTGTCAATATATGAGTGCCTAAATAAGTATCTTCAAGCATATGCATCAGAAGTAGAGGAGCAAACGTGGTTGGATTATATTTATTATTGGCAGATTTTTGCCTGTGAGCAGGGCTGGACTCACCCCAACCCTTCCCAGCACAGCAGGTGAGGGGAACAAGGTGAATTGCCAGCTCCCCTAATAAGACATCTCTGTCAGAGGGTGCTTGGGGACTTGTCTCTCCAGAAATGCTCAGGAGAAAGCCTGGCTGCTGATTAGGGTTCAAAAGTGATGAAAAGAACAAAAAGTGCTGCACATTTCTCTGCCTGCAACACTGGGCATTTGGAGGGAACCAGAATTACATGACTTGATTTACTTTACAAAAAAACTGATTAGTAAAACCCCCTGTGGATTTCTTAACTATACTGCGGAGGGATATAAGATTAGTGTAGCAATTCCCATCATCAAACATATTTACTGCTAAAATATTGGATTAGTGATGTTGTTATCCACTGTTCCAAGATTATAAAGTGATTCTTTAAAATTGAGTAAAAAAAAAAAAGCCTCCTACACTCTATCATTTGTAATTAGATTTGAGTCTGAGTGGTTTTGCCTTTCCAGAAAAAGTAATTTTGCTAAAAAAAATAAAAATAAAATAGAAATGGACTGTGCTCTGCACACAAATAAAAGGAAAATAAAACTATAGATTCAGAAGAATCCTCTTCTGTTTTTGAGAAATAAAGGATTATATTTGGCCTGGATCTTATTGCTCCTGCTTGTGATGCTCAGTGCTCTGGGATGCCCCACCTTTACACCAGGTGCTGATAAAGCCATGCTGGTGAGAGATGGGGTTCATTTCAACAAACGTGAGTGTGCAAATCGTCATCCTCAGACACTCAACCCTCCCAGAGAGCTCTGAGGAGAGGGTCAGCCTTGTCTCAGTTTCCACTGACAACATGAACTGGGAAGGAGGAAGAGCATGAGGAGAGGGGATAAATTAACGTGTTCATTAAAGTAATTATGCTACATTTGGGTCAGGAAGATTAATGCAGCTCTATCCTGGCTTTTTAGCCATCCTCTTCAGCGACTGAAAGCACTTGGAGATCTCGCAGTTAAACAAATAAAAAGGCACAGCACTAACACCACCTTCTCACATTTTATCCTGTTGAACACCTCCAGGGACCACTTGAATGAAGTTTTTCAGACATATAAATAGACACTGATGTAGGAGTCACCAATAAAAAACGAAATCAGAAATATTCAGCAACTGCAGAGTGGGAGTTCCGCTGTACCTGTCATGCTGGCAAACCTCACTCACTACGTGCCACCACTGCAGCTTAAACTTAAGCATTGTTCCTTCTCAATAAGAAAATGGTAAATCCTTATTTTCTCTTTCTAGATTTATCTTCCCAGTAATGACAGAATTATAGAGGTTTAAAGTGTGGAGAAGACGCGGTGATTCCATCATCTCCCTGGTCAGCCTAATTCCAAGGTTTCCAGTGAAGACGTTTCTCCTGCCATCTCACCTAAACCTTGGCAAAACTTCAGGCCATTTCCTCTCATCCTTTCACTTGTTACCTGGGAGAACAGACCAACCCCACCTTGCCAAAGTCTGGAAGAAACAATTTGTTTCTGATTCAGAATCACGGTGATCAATATTATTTCATGTCACTGCCACTCAAAATTCAGCACCAGCAGCCTCAAAAACTTCAACAGTCACAGGTTACTTTGATTTTAAATTGTCCTGTTTATAATGGACTGTAAATACAGAGGCTATAAATACATAATCTTAACCACAGAAGCTCTGAACAGCCTTGACAGGGTTTATCAGCTAAATGTTTAATCAGGCAAAGCAGCAAAAAACATAACCATAGGAATACATGGTATTTAGCATTTAAATAAAGCTCGTAAACCAATGACAAGTCTATTTGGGCAACTACTCCCACACATGTTCCTTATCTGCAAAGGTCTTGTCCCAAATTTATCAGAACAAGTCTCTCATACTTTATTTTCCAGGCAGTAACATCACTTTCCATTCACTGAATTCACAGAAGATGATGCTGAAAACTACAAGTTACAAGGCACAGCCATGAAAAAAGAATTCCCACAGTGTCAATGTCATACTGCTCCGTGAACTTATTAAACCACGGCCAAAAAACCCCTAAAAAACCAAGAACAAAACCCCCACCACACAGAAGAAGAGATGAGCCTGACAAAGCACTACAGCTCTTCATTTTTTGTCTAATTGCAGAGCTGTTTCAAAATTCCCAGCAAAACCTGGCTGCTTCCAAGATGGAACCGTGAGCAAAGGCGGCAAGTGGGAGCCATGGCAGCACAAATCCCTCCTTCCCCGGGCACCCAGAGCTCCATTCCTTGTTTCCCCAGCCTGTAACCTCCGTGTGAAATTGCCCTGCTGCTAATTCAGGTACCAGCTCTCCCCTGCTGCTCTCAGGGCCAGATGTGGCTCTTTCTGCCTCGCTGCCCGCTTGGCCCTGCTCACAAACCCTGCTCTGGGCTGCTCCATCCTCTCTCTCTGCTGGCAGAACTCATCCCACAGCAGCTCTCAGCAGCCCAAGCACATGAAATTATTTTTTTTTATTGTTATTATTAAGTAGACAGAAGTAGCAAGTCTCTCCCGTGTGTGGGGGATCCCAAAACTTGCATGGAAATAACACCTTTCTGTAAAGGGGAATTGGCTTTACTCGTGGTTCATTCCAGCAGCTTTTAAATACATTTCTCCTCCTTTTAGAGTTGGGAACCGTTTGCTTTATGAGCACCATTTGGATCATTTGCCTGTTGCTCATAAAATAGACAAAGCTTTTATCCATGCCGTGAATTTTTACTCACTTTATACAAAATACCTAAGGAGGGATTTGCAGTGGCCAGAATTACATCCATGGAAGAATTAACAGCTAATTTAATTTTCTGCTACAATAATGGTTCCAGCAGTTTTTGATTTTGTTGATTGCATTTCTCTCCAAGAAATAAAAGGATATTAGTAGTAGCTTCTTTGTGTGCACTTGTTTTAGAAAACAGAACTTTTTTTAGAAATCAAAAATAATTAAGAATGACAAAAATATTTAATGAATTTTAATCTCTGTGGTTATTTAGCAAAGCTGTGGCAAATGCAGCTTTCAGAAGCAATCAAACAACGTGGTGATGGTCTGTATGCTCAGCAAGAACAATGGTTCCCATCAGCACTGGGCCAGTGCAATAGAATATTTCTTTGACAGGACTGCTGGCAGCAGTCACACAAACCACCAAGGAGAAGTGGCTGCAAAATTCACCTCTGTCAGCCACGTTCATGCACCAGCGCCCCACTAAACGACAATCACAGGATCAAGCTGCTCCAACTACTCCTGTCTCAACTCAGAGGCCAAAATCCTCTCTCCTGTGCCAAGAACCCAATCCCAGCCCCAAATCCAAGCTCCTGCTCATCCCCTCAGTGCTCCATCAGGAGCTGCTGGAAGCAGACACCTCCCTGCACACGCAGAGTTAATGTCTGCAGGTCACTGAGGAGCTCTGAGCCCCCCAGGACTGCACATAAACATTATTGATTGCAGGCACAGATCGATGAGCCTCTACTGCTGTGATTAACAGCTGCCTGGATGGAGGATTTGGGGGGTTTGGCCGTGCAGGGGCTGGGAACAGGACACACCTGGGAGCCTTTTATCCTGGAAAGAGGGAAAATCCTGTGCTTTGGGGAGCAGCAGCTCAGGGACTTCCCTACACCACCAGGCTTGCAGATAGGAATCTCCTCTCTGCATGCACACACATAAATACCACATATCTGGGGCTGCAGGGAAGAGTTCATCGTGTGAGAGCTTCTGTGTTTTACTCAGCTGTACAGGCTGCCCCAGCCAGCACTGCACCTCGTAAAGGGAAATGCACTCAGGCACGAACACAGGTGTGAGGGTTTTTCCATTTCTACTCCCAAATTCCTACTCTGTAGGAATTTACCACAAGCTTTGGGCGTAAAGAGGTCTCTAGAACAAACCTAACTTCTAGGATTTGACATATATTTAGTTCATAAAGACAAGAGATGAAGCAGGAGAATATTTCTAGCGAGAGAATGCCTAAAGCAGGAAAAGATGAGGCAGAGCCTACTTAGGCCAGAGGCGCTCTGTAATTACAAACCAGGGCTTGCTGCCTCTGCCTAGGTCTCTCCATCTTTGCCAGGAACCTCTCGATGTGGCCATCAGGGCCAGAGATTCCCTGCTGCCCTCAGCACCAGGTGACCCTTCAGAGCTCACAGGTGCTGGGTCAGGAAGAGCCACAGGGCCATGGGAATTACAGGTGGGACAGCTCCTACAGCAAAAACACCCCCACACCCATAAAAAGAATCACTCTTCTCCCAGGAATTTACAGAAACAGCCGGATTCTCCAGGTTGGGTTCCCAACATCCTCCTCCATCTCCACCCAACTCCAGCACCTTTTCTGGTACAGCCCCAGTCCTTGCCCTTGGAACGGGAATATCCGGATTCAATGACACAATGAACTGGTTCTTTCCTTCCCTCGCATCACCTCCTCAGCCACAGATTCCACGTGCAGTGCAGTACACTGATACACAGGGGATAAACAGCAAAAACAGCTCTGAAATCCTGCACATAAAAAATTTAGAGTAACAATTCGCTCAAGTATCTACAAAGGCCAAAACGTTCAAACCCACTCTGTTAAGAAAGATTGCCTGTGAATATCCACATTTCTTTATCCCTTTTTGCTTGATTAATTATTGCTTCATTCTTGCTTAACTCCTCATGAAGAAAAGGGTCAGTCTCTCAAACCTTCCTCTTAAAATACCAAACATCCACCACGTCATTTCTACGCCAAGCGCTCACAGTTTATTGACACACCAGTAAAACCACCGAAGTAGCTCTGTTTTGTTGACTTCTGCAAAATTTTTAATCACATATGAAGCGCAAGCTGAAGGCAAGGTAATACCAACGTTTCCCTCTCAGGAAAAAGCTCAGACTTCAACTCAAAGGGCACCACCAGTAGTCTGGGCAGCCAAAAACCAAATTATTTTGATGTGTGATAGAAGAACAACCTGTTGCAACATTTCTTTGCAGATCATTTCCATGAATACTTACAGCAACCACTGCTACAGAACACAAGCGTTCAGAAAAGTTATTCCAGCCTACCTGTGGCTGAGTCCAGGGCTCCAAGGTTGTTTCTTTCAAAGGAGTTTGTGGCCTTCCCACTTCTTTTGTGTGCTTTTGGGAGAGAAAAGGATGTGTCAATGATATGTTCAGTCAGCATTCAGCATTAATTTCCCTTGAGGGAATAAAACAGGCACAAAATCCATACAATAATATAGCAATGCAGCAGGACCACACACATTTGGAGCAGGCTGCAGGTTTTTTTTTTTTTTCTTCCCCAGCTAAATAACTTTATAGAGTTGCTCTCTCTTTCAAGGTGTGGGGGTACAGACCTTCATCTGTCTGTACAGAAAAAAATTCAGCCAAAAATATGAAATTATTTGCCACCAGAGTACGGTTCAGCAGCAGAAATTCAGAGGGAACTCAGCTCTGGTTTCTCTACTGTTTCCTGCCCAGGCTGTGTTATGCTCACTGTAACTTACATAGATGAACCAAAACAAGGAATTTTATGGAAAACACAGTTAAAGGATGCATTATTTGGATGTGGAGAGAAGTTTTCAGATGAGAACTCTTGTCTTCCCTTAATGTTCTTCAGAGCTGGAGCCAGAACATTGAGCAGTTCAAGGTTTTGTTTCCTTGACTTGCCACTACTTGGAATGTTTTAAGAACAACTGCCCCAAATCAAGAGTCCACGTAATCAAATAGATTAAAGTGGTCTCCAAAGAAGAAGATCTCTGATCCTTCAAAATTCCTTTTTTTTTTTACAATACCAAAACATTCTGCAATTACTTATTAACACCTAATTGTTCTACTTCCATAACAAATGCATGAGATTTTTGGGCACTGGGACTGAGAATTGAGTAGAATGTTGGCTCCTTTTAATTTTCTCCATATGTGTTCCCAGTGAGGGAATTTTACACATTGTTGTAAAGGATACAAGGCTCATATTTTCTTTCTCCCTGAATTTTTGTTCTGTCATAAAACAGAAACAGTGGCATTCACAAGACTAAAAAAAAAAAAAATAAATCCTCTGCTGAAATACTTTTAAGTAGTACCAGGATTTTCCTCCTCCTGAAATACATCTCTAATGCACTTTGAACACTGCCTTTGACAATATCTAATACAAATATCACATTTTCCAGGTCCCACATCAGAGTGATCTAAATGCCCATGGAGACTGCAAGGACTGACAAAGAAAAGGAGAGAGATACCATCGGATTTTCTGTCATTTACAATAAACTATGGCTGCTTAAAAGGAAGCATTGTTTTTGAAATACAGAATTTGTGGGCAACTTCAGTTTGCATGGAGCATTTCACAGGGCTCCTTTCAAAAAACCGCCTTGTTAAACAGCAATTGTGTTTTGGCAGGTTGGATTGCCTGTAATAATAGATTATAGGCAATAATTTTTACCATTTTTTGTTATCTTATATTTTGGGGTAGCAATAGAATATGATTCATTCTTGAAATAGAACAATAAGTGCATTTCAAAAGAAAAAAAGAAATAACCACAGATTTAGTGAATACTAAACAGAGTTAAAATGAATGCATCTGGGAAGGGAAGGTTGTGTTTTTCATGCGTTCAAAAGCAAATACATTCTACCTTATAATCTTGCTTTAATCAGCAGCCATCAAAGGGACCCAAATACACAATGAAAACTACTAAACATATCAATTGTGGCGCTAAGATACCATAATAATTCCACACGGGCCAGCCTGCCAGCAACTGACATTAAAAATCACACTATTTCTTGAGAAATAGTTTTTCTTGGCATTTTACACCAGTTTTTTTATACAGCATTTGTCCACTCGGAGAGCAAAGAGAAAAATGAATAAACAAGTGTATGATTATATGAAGAAAACGGATGCAAAAGTACATTTAGGTGGAACAACCCTTGAAGTGTTTGAGTAACACTGGAAACCGTGTTCTAAATCTTAGACACGGCTTAACGAAGGCTCAAAGAACTTGATGCTGAATTTTCTTTACTTCCTAAAGCAAATTTCATTTACTTCCTAAAGCTCCCCCTACCCTGCACCTAAAGAGACCCTCTCATCCCTCTCTGAAGATAAAATATCAGGCAATAGGGACAACACACAAAGAGTGAAAACGGTGCAGATTCCAGGGTAACTGCTGGTCAGGCTGCTCCTGGAGCACAGGGAAGGAGCACAGAACCCAGCAGTAACTCCTTTATCCCCACAGACTTTCCTCACATGGGAAACATCTCTGTGAACTCCAGTTTTCCAGTGCTGCTCCAGAACCAGCTGCACACACACAAAGCTCTGCTTCGCCACGGAGAACCTGGCAGGGGGCTTTCATGACAACTTTGCAGCGTGGACAAACACATTCCACAGGAGCTGTGAGCCCACAGGGGACAGCAGCTGGCACTGCCCCTGTTCCAGGGACAGGAGACAAATCCTCTGCAGGTTCCACAGGAGCTCTGAGCCCACAGGGGACAGTTGGTACTGCCCCTGTCCCAGGGACAGGAGACAAATCCTCTGCAGGTTCCACAGGAGCTGTGAGCCCACTGGGGACAGCAGCTGGCACTGCCCCTGTTCCAGGGACAGGAGACAAATCCTCTGCAGGTTCCACAGGGGCCGTGAGCTGTTCCAGGGACAGGAGACAAATCCTCTGCAGGTTCCACAGGAGCTCTGAGCCCACTGGGGACAGCAGCTGGCATTGCCTCTGTCCCAGGGACAGGAGACAAATTCTCTGCAGGTTCCACAGGAGCTCTGAGGCACAGCTGTGAGCTGTTCCAGGGGCAGGAGACAAATCCTCTGCAGCTGCACCTGCCCAGGTGTGAGAGCTGCTCTGAGCTCCCTGCCACTGCTGCAGCTGCAGCTGGGAGCTCTTTGCTCAGCCCTCGCTGAGGTGCACACACATCACTCACAGATCACACCAGCAGCGCTCAGCCACCAGTTCTCTTCTCTGTTACAGAGGAGGATGTTGTAATGAGAGACAACCCTCCAGGAGCTTCCTTCTTCCAGCACAGATAAAGAAGCTCTTACTAAAACTGAGAGGTTTTTGGAAGCCTTTATCCCCTCACTTTGCTTGGAACATCTTCCTGCAGCCCTCTGCAGCTCCCACAATTCCTCTGAAGAAACAACAGACTGTGCCCAGGATCTTTTATGTTCCCTCCACTTCTCAATTCAACATTTAAGTTTCACGCATAGAAGAGAACTGTGCTTATAACGAGATAAAGATGGAATGATTTCCACCTGGATATGATATTATGGTTCCAGCAGTGCCATTACAGCTCCCTCAGCCCTTGTACACTCACAGATTACAGTTTCTCCAGCAGGCAGGCCTGACTGGTGCAATAAATGAGGTTTTTTTTCCCATGTCTGATGAACCACCTGTCACTTCTGTAACACCCAACTGCTGTGCCACCAGCACGGGGAGTACCGGCACGCCTGATCCTGCTCCTACCACTCACCCAGCTCCTCCTGAGATCTGCTCTGCTGCAGCTGAGGGAGACACGTTTTTCTCTAAATCATTACCTGACACTCTGTCACTGCTGTGGAACAGGCACTGAGCAAGGTAAAACAAACAAACAAAAAACAAAAAAACCCAAAAAACAACAGGGAAAAAAAAAAACCAAACAAAACCAAAAAAAAAAAAACACCACAAACCAAACCAAACCAAAACCCACAAAAAACAAAAAAAAAACCAACCAAGGAACAACAAAATCTTGCTGCCTGTAAAAGTTTCCTTTACCTCAGTGATCCCTTTTGTCCACCAGGAAATGCAATAATTTCAACTGTTCCCCAAGGCCAGGCAGTCCTGTCTACCTACATCAAGGCCAATTTTCAGGTATTTTCAATATGGAAAAAGTTTTTGTTTGCTGAGACATCATATAGCCAGTCCCATCAGCCTTCCACCTGACCACTTAGAAATTACTGATCCATGGTGTTAACAATCAATATAGTCCAGCATAATAACCAGGTAGTAAAAAAAGACTGTGCATAAAATTTTGCTGATATTTGGAATTTTCTGTCTGGTTTTAACTGCAAAAAAAAAGCTTTAATATTTAATCAAAGCAGTCACTAAATATTTTTTTAAGGGGAAAATGAAATTCATCATTAATATTTCCTGTTGTTTATTAGGAGCAATAAGTTAACAAACATATAATTACTTATGACAACTTGACAGGTAATATCCAGGCTTCCAAAACCTACCAGAGAAAATGAACAGTAAAAGAAATTATAAAGGTTACGAAAGCCAGTGTCTTAAGTCAGATGTCATTTTTGTCTTTACTGGAAGGCTGAATGTGGATAGTTCAGAGTGGACCTCACTCTGAAACATGAGGGGAGACCTTTGGTGCATCTGAGATAATTCAAACTGATTGGTTTTTATTCTAACACTAAATACTGGATTTGTTCAGCTAGATAGGTGTTACCTCCATGCCACCCCACTTCTCTATTGACAAGTTTTTGCTTTTCTTCAAAGCAATTCTTCAGGGTGAAAAAGGAGGAATAAAAAGTTACAACACGACAACTTTGGTTTACCTATTCTGATTTCTGGAAAAGCCCTAGAATTATCTAGGCAGATGCTACCACCAGTAATTCTAATGGTTATTGATTACTGTGGGTAGCAAAAGCAGACTGAAGTTCCAAGATAACACCATGCATTTTTCTCTGATGCCTTAGGAAACTGCTATGGCAGCATTAAAACTGTCTGACTCCAAGTGTCCCACTCCTGCACTTGACAGGAAAGCAAAAACAAAAATACTTTATGAAACAACCTTAAGCTGAAAACTTCAATGGCTTGAAGGGAAATTTAGGAAATAAACAGCAAAATATGTTTGGTAAATCGTGTATCAGCTATGTTACATTATCATAATACAGCTGGGATGGCAAATGTTTATCTATTTGGGGCAACTTCTGTCTGCCAAAAGCTACAATTTTAGACAGGAAGTGCACATTTTACTATTTTTCTGTCCCACATTTTAATCAGGAAATCAGGTACACTGATTTTACTGTCCGGGCAGAATGTCTTTGCACAGAGACAGAGGAACACTAAGCCTGAGGAGGAGATTATCTCTATTAACAATGCCTCCGTCTTGCCTCTAAGGTGATTTCAGGTAATTGGATTCCTGCAGTCCTCTCCTTCAGCCTCCCAAGGTCCTTCATGTGAAAGGTGAACAGAAGGGTTAATTTTAGTGACAGTAGTATAAGTTTATGTAACAGATTGCTAAAATAAGTTATTCTGTTCTGAGTTTCCAAGCTTTATATATTTATATATAAAGAAAGCCATAGGACAGCTGAAACGAAGATGTCCTTAAGGATTCCTATGGGAAGGTTTTTGCTTTGTGTTCCAGAAACAAAGGTCTGCCTTTTGCCAAAAGAGACGAAATACAAATAAATATACAGCTAAAAATCCCTTTGTGGGGTTATCAGTGAGGAACCCACAAGTCTAGAGCCCTGATAGATAATTTAGGAGTGATGGGAACAATCAGCTTTCCAGAGTAAACAGCAACCTGGAATCACCACCAACAACTTCTACATTGTTTTGTTTTGCTGTACCAACTGCAGCCGCATCTCTGAAAATACCAAAACTCCCTGTGATGTGGGGCTCTGCACCCTCCCAGAGATTCCTTGGGCTCCAAAGCCACAATTTAACCCAAGGAGTCTGTGATGGTGCTGCCAACAGGCACCTTTCCCCTTGCAGGTTGAGAGGTGCAATAAATCACCCAGGGCACACCCAGCATCAGGGTGGGATTCCCAGAGGTGCAGCACACCCACAGCTGTTCCACCACTCCTGTAGGGAAATCAGCCCTTGGCTTATTTCTTTCCCTCTTTTGTTCCAGTCCATCTCTGAGCAAAGCTGGTGCAGGGCAGGAGGCAGAGGGATGGGAGACCAGGGCAGGGTGTAGCACACCAGGAGTGCTCAGGGGTTTAACAAAGCCTGACACGAGATTTGCCAGATGGTTCTATACTGGATTATAAAACTTTAAACTAATCTTCATTTAAGAGTTTTAAGGGCTGTATCCCTCTTATAAAGCCTCTTGCTCTTTTGCCTGGTTGATTCTGGTAAATTATAGATCAGACTTTAGAAAACTGCTTCCATGAGCAGCAGCTCCTTAAATCTCAGCTAAACTGAGCAAGAAGATTACATGTTATTATGATGTAGCACAGCAGGATTTTTGTACAGCAAACATAATGATGTAGAGAAGGATAAAACTATCATTCTGCACAAGGAGGTCATCCACAGAAGAACAATGCTCTTTATACAGCAGCCAAATCCATCCCTGCATGGTGAATCTTCACTGGGCAAATGCTTTTTCTTAATGGTTCTATAAAGAAACACAACCATAAGCAGAAAAACCCAAATCTGCACTTCAGGATTCAATGATCAAGCACTGTACCACAAAGGAGATGTCATTAGGGAGAAATTATTCTAAATGCTACTAGAAAAAAAAAAAAATCTATTTCAAGGGTAATTTTAGGGTAAATGCATCTTGTTGGTTTAATGCAAGGAGAAAGGATTTCCTGTGAATCCCAAGGGATATGTCAGATAGTGTATGCAACATTAAAAATTAAAATGCTCACTAATCTTACAAGCACATATATATGCTTGTAATTGTAAATCAAATACAGTTCATATGGAAAGGCACAAAACAAAGTCTCTACACTCATGTAGAAATTCTTTCCACCTGCTATTTGTATTTTCAACCCTTCACAGTATCTTCCCAGCTGAAATTCTAGTAGAGAGAATTGCAGATTTCAGACTCCACATGATGACAAAGTTGAAGTGGGAGCAACAGAGAATAAATCCAGGTGAGCAGTAACCAGCAGTAGCAAAATTGCAAAAAATCAGGAGACTGAGACCACCAAGCCCGCAAGTTGATACAGAAACCTGATACTAAAATCATGGTCTCAATCTTTTTAAGGAGGTGATGCAAATACTTAAGTCTATTCAGCTCCAGTCAGCAGCCTGCTGAAATTGCTCTACTTTTCTTGTCCTCTACATGACTGTGAATGCAGAGTAGTAATGTCAAATGACCTTCTCTCCCTTTCTTTTTTTGTTTTTTAATTGAAACATTATTTTCTGCACATGAAAGCTTTTGACTTAAAAGCAATCAGGTGTGATATTCACAGCTCTGGTCTTTCCCAAATGTCATGCACAGGAATTACACAGATTTATCCTAAAGCTTCCTATAAGAACAGCAGCATTTTGATGTGCCTAAGAAAAATGCCTGTGAGAATATGCACAACTGATTTTATTACATTTAAATTACAATCACATACTGCATTATCCTTCTGTTTTATCTCACACATCATTGCTTATAAACTTAAGCAAGTTTCCCAGATTTCAAATATAATAAAGAAATCCTTAATCATTGCACAGTTGAATGCTTTCTGATATAAGAACAGAGGATTTCCCACAAATTCAGATAATCCTAAAGGAGAAAAAAATTACTTCAAATTTCATAAACACAGATTTTTTTTTAGTTCATATATGTAAAAATCTTAGTAGTAATAGCTGATATAATATGCTTGTACTACATGTTCTGGCTTGAAAGTATTTGCATCTATAAAACTAATGTGACATTAGATGCTAAGGTATTCTTACATCAAGTGAAAGAGGGGGAAAAAAAAAGAACATGATATCAAACAGCTTGTTTTACTTGCCTGAGCTCTACTTAGCTTTTAAAGAAGGAATATAAATGTACACAAATCCGTTTTGTGACTCGGATATAAAGCATCCTGTTAAAAATGTAGTACACGGTAGCAAAACTACGAAGTTTTATATTCCTGCATATTTCCTCCAGAGTTGTTAAAATTCACATTTCTTGTTATATCCTGTCATAAAAATAGTTTCTCTTTCTGTAGGTTATTCAGGAAAAACAGCAGAGCCCCCACCCAGATCCACCTTGTCCAAACGTGCTTTTTTTTCCTAGGGCTTGTCCTCTTCTTCCTCTATGGCATGACTAAGTTATGCTTTACAGAAATCCAGCTTCTCATAAAGACCATTTGCAATTTAAATTGCTCTCTTTCTCTCTCAACATTAAGTCTGAATTGGATAAAGCTGTTAAAAGCTAAGGCTCTCTAGTTTTTTTACTAATCAAGCAAACCAAACTTGCATTATCAGAGTCAGCCAGGAGTAGCGAGGACCTGCAGAAAGGCCTGAATGGGAATCTCACACGCTGATTACAGCCAGGGGACAATGGCTGAGCAACCTCTACACTTTAAGCTTTGAAGTGTGGCAGAACTAAGGAAAATGTGCCACCTTAAATTAGATTTTTCCAGAAAGTTGATAAATAGGCTTAGTCAAAAAGAGCAGCAAGACTAATCTGCAATTCTCCTGACATTAGACAACATGATCTATAGAAGCCTCGTTGGATCATCAGTTCTTTTCATTTGATGTCATCCTATTTATATTCCTTATCCCCAGCTGTGACTATTCGTCTTACAAAATATGTTTGAATTTTTCTAGTACATATTGTAGCTCTGAGCATATGAAGTAAAATGAAAAGTCAGATTGTTCTTCAGGTGGCAGGAGTGTGCCCAGAACAGGCACCCTGACCATAAATAATCCCCCAAGAGATGAAGAAATATGTTGGGAAATGCTTTTATTGTCCCTTATCATGACTTTGAGTAAATTATTCAGCCTCTACCTACCACAAGGCACAGAATTCAGACTGGATGCAAAGAACGTGACTTGTGAAAGAGGGAGGAGCAGGGGGAGGCAGGTGGGAGTCCCCAGGGTGAGGGGGTAAGAGAGGCTCCAGCTGCTCCAAGGAACATCCGTGCAAGGAGGATCCATCACCCACTTAAGCCAAGAATGTGCTGCTCCAACCCACAGACAGCTTGGGAAAAACATACAGCTATCTTGATACTTTACAGGTGGCTAAGACAGAGCCCAACATGTTCATGTTATTCTAGTGAAATCCATCAAAAGTTGTATTGCATTGTTGTTAACCACAAGAACCTGGTGCCTGCCAGCCTTGCTGCTGCCTCTTCCCTTCCTTTGGACAGCCCTGCACATCAGCCTCCCACCAAGAAAAACAATGCAAATATTCTCTTTCACTCATTCTTAATGGGAAAATGCCATCAAAGATGCCCACAAAGCACATTTCCCCCAATGCTCCTGTGTTCTACCAACCCTTTGTCAGAAATCCCTTCTGAAATTAGAGGGAAAGTTCTATCTTGATGTCAGTTTTTGCTGTCAAGGGAATAGTCATTCTATTTCAAAGAGTCATAAATTTATAACCATTTTTTTTTTTCCAGCTAAACATAACAATAACATTACAAAATTATTTCTCTGGCTGACCTATTTAATGTGTCTGCTGTGCTGCCTTTCTGGAAGGAGGGAACGTAAAATTCATCAGAAACCTCAGCAGGTTGGGGAAGCTGCACTGAAAAAAAAAAAATTTGGAAGCCCTGACAGGCTGAGGCCAAGGTCCACCAGTGCCAGAATGTCCCTGGCTCCCGAGTGCCTCCCTAACTGCGGCAGATTTGTGTTCCTGGGGCAGGGAGGCAGGACAGGAGTGCAAATCAGGCACCCTCACAAGCATCCTCAGTCTGAGGCTTTGCTCTTGGAAGGGTTTATAGCCCCACCCAGGGATACTCAGCAAAGTTCTTATAACACAGATGTGTTATCATGATATTCTAGATATCATTAC
The DNA here is from genome assembly GCA_013390045.1 of Picathartes gymnocephalus. Classification (NCBI taxonomy): domain Eukaryota; kingdom Metazoa; phylum Chordata; class Aves; order Passeriformes; family Picathartidae; genus Picathartes; species Picathartes gymnocephalus. The sequence goes on along the minus strand of WEKY01048621.1, from coordinate 520,979 downwards.
AAGACTCTTTGGCCCAGATTTTGGGTTGGCTTTAAAAGTTAAATATTAAATTTAACATTTAAATATTTAATAGAAGAGCTACCTCTGTTTCCTCTGATCTCGTCCCTGCTTTGCTCAGAGCAGGGCCAGGCAGCAGAGGTCACCTCCTCCTCTGGTGGCCAGCACTGAGTGTCCCCCACAGAAGAGGAAGCCACACCATGAACTTAAAAAAACCAAAAGTTCACTTTAAATCATCCTCTTGTTTGTTCTGCAGAAAACAATGCATCCTCATGGATTGAGGAAAACCATGTCACTACTGGTTTTTTACACAGAGCTCTTATATGTGTTAAGAAAAATGGTAATTTGTTTATTAGGGGAAAATGACTTTCATTCTTCCAGATGACAAACGCCAGGAATAATTTGAGCTTTTAGAAACAGTTAACGAGATAGAAATCATTAAGGCATCATTCTGATGCAAGTTAAAGGTTCAGCATATCTCACACGAGAGATCTGCAAATAACCACTTGGAACAGATGAAAGCAAAAGCCACGGAATGGCCATCTCTGGATTTTTACACTGTTTACACTGAATTCTTGCTTGTCTTAGATTAAGCACACATTCAGTGCAATAACATATGGGAGTGAAATCAGACATATTAACTGCTTTTTTTCAATTAATTTTATAACAGTATGTTACTCTGTCCAGACAGAACAGACTGGGAATAATTTCACTCATAAAGATTGTTATGTAAGTCTTGTATGATCTTCTTTAATACCTATGATGTATGTATTCCATAAAAAAATATTCTGTTATCTCTGGATTACTGCACTAAATCTCCTGGTGTAAATGCTTAAGGAATTCTTCTCAAGGAATATGAAACACTTTCAATTGACGTGACAGTGACCCTTAAACCTTATCAGATTTTGCTCTGTGTTTTTTATGATTCCAGTTCCTACACCTTATGAATTACTTGCTGAACTGCAAGATCTGACCTTGCATCAAGTGACTTTTCTAGAGACAGCAGTGGTTCAAGGACCATGGAAGAAAAAACAAAAAGCAAACAAGAGACAAACCAAAACCCCAATAAACAAATCAAACCATATAAAGTAACCCAAAATATTCTCAGTCTGTACTCTTCATTTTTTTCAGACTATTTGATCTTTTAAATTCAAGGTTAGCTTTATATTTTGTGTGAATTGAAACAATCACCAAGAGAAATCAAACAAAACATATTGAAACCACCTAAGTAAGGATTTGTCCCACAATCCCTTAAGCATCCTTGTCATTTCTGTTACCACGTAAATAAAGATAAAACACCTCTATTACAAGGATGTAAAGATGTTATGATATATCTCAACACATATAAAAGCCTCAGCATTCAAAGGTAAAAATAATATTTTCCCTTTCTTCACTCTTGCAGGCTTATCTCAAAGGGAGCAGTTGGGAGGAAAGAAGGGGCCGTGCAACGCGGGTTGACTGCACCAAATGGAATTTTCCAGGCAGTGAGGAGCAGTGCAGCCAGGCTGGCTGTGCTCTCTGGGGCTGAGAGCTGCTCAGCATGAGCGGAGTGGAACTCAAGAAAACCAAACATCATGAACTTTTCATGTCCTTCGAAATCCCCGTGTCCAGCTCTGAGGCACAAATAACCCTCAGCACGATTCCTATCGGGCAGCCCGAGGAGCCTGTGCTGACAACAGCCCACAACTGCCAGCACATGCTGCTTCTTGAGCAAACAAAGAGTTGGAATGAAGAGGAAAATGAGAAGAAGGAAAATGTCACTGCTGCTCAGTCAGTGGGTGCTCAGAGACACCGCTGATTAACGTGTTAACTGAAGAGCCCAAAAAGACAAACCCTTTTGAATCAGGGAATGAAAAGACATTTGTTCTCCTTTGTAGACAAACACTGATTATGCTAGGGAAATTTAACCACTGCAAATATAAAAATCACAGCTAAAATAATTAATAAAAGTGGTAAATGACATGACAAAGGAAATGACATAAAAGAGTTCCCTCAAAACCACCTGCTTATGACACACAGCAAAACGAGCACGTGCCACACGACTGACGTGAGACAAAAGATCAACAGCAAGGTTGGAAGACTTCTGGAAAGCTGAAGATCAAATAAAAAAATGCAAAACTATTGTCTGTGTTAAATATGTATGATAAACATCAACTGCAAGGCAACAGACCTAATCCTGCCTTGTCCTGAATCCTGAGAGTGAGGAATTTTACAGAACTTTGCATCTCTCTTTCGTGGAAATTCTCGAGGAAATATGTTGCACCAGTGAATTTTTAGTCTCTTTTCAAACAAAAGGCCAAAAGCAGTAAATAGAAGACAGAAAAGTTTTATGACCTATTTCTATTCCTAACACACCAATGAACCCACATCACAAATTCAGTTGTCTCTCTCCTTGTATCCAACTCATCACACGGAGCATCCAGACTTATCTTTACAAGACAAAAGACCAATAATGCAGAAACTATATTTCAACTTCCATTCAGGTTATGCCTATAAATGCAGGAATTATGACATTATATAAATATAATACCACCACATTATTAAAAAAATAGACAAAAAACTACTGTGGAAGTAACTTTTCTACTTCTCTATTTACACATTTTTCCTACATTTGCTTCTTACTTTAAAGAAATTCTCTACTGTAGAGATTTCATTGACATTCACTTTAGGGAAACCAGTTTATTTCAGCAGAAATTAGTGTGGGAGAATCTTATCATAAAAGGCTAAAATGGCTATAAAGGAAATTACACAGCTCAAGTAAAGCCTTAAATAGTTATCTCCTTACAGAAGTTTAATATGATATCTCAACTAAAAATCAGACCAGCTTTAAAAGATGGTAACATTTCCCTCCCAGAAACACATTTGAATTTGATTTTTTTTTTCTCCTTTCCCTTACTTTCTCAGTCCTCATGAAGCTCTCTCTAGTTTATAAAACCTCTTCAAGCAGTTTTCTGCCAACAATTGGCTTCTTCAATTTACCTCTATCATAAATTCCCAACCACGAGCATAGATTCATTCTTTGCTCCATGAGACCTGCATTTAATTCCACATCCCTTCCTTTCATTTCACCAATGTCCACCTCTATCTACATCATTTTACTTTGGGGCATCATTTAACTTAGTCCTCCCTAGCCAGAAGTCCTCTCAGACCCTCCCACAAACTTCTGGCTTCAGTAAATTGATTTCCTGTCTCCCCTAACTATCCTCCACGACAAATCAATCCTTTGACTCTTGCAACTTTTCTGAAGCCTCACCTCTTGCCTGCAAGAGGAAAGCTGTAATCACCCTTTATTTGCATTTCTCCCTGGCAATGAAGAAAGATTGATTTAGGATTAAGGATTTTCCATCGCAGCTGGGTTCAGACAGAGCCAATTGACCCCTCAGTCCTCCCCATCTTGGTGCCATCACTTTCCATCAGAGCTGGAACACGGCTGGAACTCTGAGACTTTTCTGCCACATGCAAAGATACTCCTTAAATCCACCCTGTCACACAGATCAACATCCACCACAGTGAGGACTTGTCTTAGGAAATGCTTTTCCATACTTTGGGAATACTTCTTTCACTTTGCTCCATTTGCCTCACTGATAGACTACAACAGGAAAAAAAGAAAAAGAAATGATAAAATAATAAAAACCAGTATTTAGGAGTTGATCTCAAGTAACTGATTATTAGACTCAGCCACACAAAAATACAGTTAAAAAGCTCCACTTTTTAAGAGAGTGACTTCCATACCTCAACTATCCAGACTATAATCAAGACTGAGCTGCTCAGACTTCCTGGAGCAAATCCATAGCTTCATAAGAAATGGTTTTGTATTCTGGAAAGATCACCACATCACCAGAAACGTCAGAAAGATGGGAAGAAAATTGATACAGATACAGTAAACTTATCTCTCCAACAGAAATATTAGAATGAATGGTGTTGTTCATCTTAGAAGAAAATGAAAAGCAGAGGATCTGTGTTCTGACACCCAGGAGTATTTGTAGGTCCAGTAAGTTATACAGTGACAGCTCACAAAACTGTAGTTGAAGAAGTGGGGGGATTAAATTAAATTATTATGTTGGTTTTTACAGGAACAGCCTTGTGCACTCTTGGTTGGAGTGCTAAGCACATCAGGGATTTCACAACATGGCATTAAAGAGCAACAATATTCAGAGCTATAATAATTAAGACAAAATAGACATGATCTCCAGAGAGCAGTGCAGAACCTTATTCCCCAGCACCTTCAAGCTATTCTAGGCTGTGGGAGTGAGATCTTTATAAGTGATAATTCCACCCTATGGCACTTCCAACACATTTTTCATAAACAACTCACATTTGCCCGCGTTAGTTCTGGTGTGCTTTACAGTTTTAGCAACACAGCCCTCCTTGTTTGTGCAGATTTGCATTTGTCCACACGTTTGATGTGAGCTGGCAAACCCTGGCTCACCTCCAGGGCCAAGCAGCCCCCAACAGCACAGGGGCTCCTGCTGACAGGAGAGCTCTGCCAAGATGTCACCGTGCCTGTGTGTGCTCCAGTGACTCAATTTCAGCAGCAAAGAGCTCTAAGGACACGATTTCCTGGGCACAGCACAGCGTTCCATGGTTCTCATCACAACCCACATCCAAACCACCACGGCCTCGTGACCACAGCACCAGCAAAACCTGCGGAATCACTGAATCATTCAACAGTTGCATGGAAAACTGTTTCAGCAATAATACGAGTAGTTAAAGGAGGAAACCATTAGGTGGGAGCAGGACTGGTGTTGTCCTGTACTTGCAGGCTTTGTGGTTGCCAGCTTTCAACCCCACGTGGTAAATAATGGGAATTATTTACTGACTCTTGGAGAAATCAACTACAAGCTTTAAGTTTTCTGAGCTGCAATAGTTTTAGCATGAAGTTAAAAAAAAGAAAAAAGTATTTCAGAGAATTTAAAAGAAAGATAAAATTAAACGTGCTGGGGCAATAAGGTCAGCTCCCTAATGCACAGCACACATTCACTGGCACAAAAAGCTTTTACTGTTTCCTGAGGCTCAACGTGCTCTTTGCTGCTTTTAGATGTCAACAGGTTCATCCTAACTGTGCCCTCAGCATTCCTAAATCACCCCCTTCATTACCAGCCAGTGCTGTGTGAATAAACCTGGAGAATTAACCACAAACACCCCATCCCCAGCACAGCATAGCTCCCGAGCCTGAAATATGAATTCCTGAGATTGCCCTCTGCCAACCACGGAGATCACCTCACTGAGACCAAAAAAACACCTGTGCTGACCTTGGCCTTGTGAACCCACTGCTAAAAGTTACTGGCAGCTTCTCCATCAGAATCATTAACTGCTCCATAAGTCAGAGGAAACAGGCACTGCAGAGCTGCAGCAAACAGCTCAGCCCTGGAGGGTTTGCTGCTGGCTGCCCTCCACGACTGCTCCACACAGACCCAGGGAAAAGCACAATTCAGGGATTTATCCTCTGCTAACGACCCCCCAATCCCTGCTGCTGGGGAGAAACCCAAACTCTGTGTTTTCAAGGACTCTTCCAAAGCTGAAATCTTTTCTACAGTGTAGTACTTTGTGAGAGAACTGACTCAGCTCTAGGTCATTATTCTCATTTCCAGATGAGGCATCTCCAGCACAGCAAATCCATGGCTGCATCCATTCCTCCCTCCCTGACCCTGCTTTCCCGGGCTGGAGCTTTGCTGGCATTCACAGCTCACACATGCACTCACAGACATGTGTCGAGGTCTCTTTCATATAAATGTGACTATTCAGTTGAAGTCAACAGCCCACAAAAAAAAAGTCATGTAAAAAAAATATCTTCTGGAATCTGATTTTTAAACCCTTTTTATTAAGGTTATAGAAATGGGGCTTTTCTTGTGAGAATCCTACCAATATAAAACAATGCCATAAAATCCCACACCTGTAAATATCTTTTTTTTCCTCCAGAAACTCAGGAATACGTGCCCATTTGTATGGAACTTGCACTGTGGTATTTGGCAGCATGACGACCACATCTTATAGAAGTTGTCACCAGGAGACTTGTTCTGGCCAGGATAAATTTGCTCACCACAAACGGGTATGTGCAGGAATGTCCCACCAGCAGGAAATGGCTTTGTCTATACTCGGTGACAACTGTGGTCACAAAGTAAGAATACTTCCAACTTCATTGAAATTCTTTGAAATTCCCCAGCCTGCTGTTCTGTTTGTGTTGGAATAAACCCAAACCTCTTCAGCCCGGATCTACTTTCCCAAGGAACTCTCAAAGCTCATCTTTTGTGCCCAATATCTTTATGAAACACAAAACCAGAGGTGTCTGTGCTGCTGTTTATTTATATTATGTTAGGTGGTACTGGGTGCCAGCACACCATAAAATAATAATTATTAAAAGATTGGCTTATTTTTTTCCCCTACAGGGTATAATACAGCCTGCATATCACTTTATGAGTATTTTATCAGTCTTCATCATTTTAGTATATGAATAAAACCACTACTTATAATTGACATCTGTCCCTCTTTTGTGCTCTTTATGTATATATATATTTATATATGCAGCACCTCAGGAAATAAAGAGTGCAGTATCTCAAAGTTAATAAGAAAAGTAAAGGAATTTACTGAAGTGCTTAATTATAGAAAACCAATTTCATTTGTTTCAATTACACAACAACTATTATGAATTTCAACATCTTAAAGTATATAGCTCCAAGAGTTTTGGGGGGTTTTGTTTTTATCGGTTTTTGGTGGGTTTTTTTTTTAATCAAGTAACATTCTCCAGTGTCTCAAAAATTTTAAATACCATAGGTACAACATAATCACAGAACTAGAAAAATGCCTTATGACTGACATGACACTAATAGTCCTTGTGGGTGTACCTTTATTTTAAGAAAGAATGAAAACTTTGTTTTCTGCCAGAAAGAGCTTGTTGTGGGTTCCTTATTTTAAAAACACATTGGAGTATTTTTCTCACAGTTTTTTTTTTTCCCCTCTTTTTGGAGCTGAACTACTTCAGCACTCCAGATAAAAGACAGCAAGTAGGCCTTCTATTGAACTCCAATGATTAAATTACTAAACTAAACCTTCTTGCAGTGAGAGTTGAAGTTCAGATGTTTATTTCATTTCTCTCCCTCTCCCATCCTTTTAGGTATCTATTAGCAGCCATCTGGATTGCCATCATCAATAAAAATCCCTTTGTGCCACTAGGCAGGGGTCAGCATCTTGTAGAGACTCTGCATCTAATTATATAGATTTGCAATTACAGCTGTGTAAAACACTTAACATCCACATGTTAGAGCTGTAACTCAGCAATAATTCACCAGGGAATGCCACTGCACACCGTGTTTCCCTGGAGAGAAGCACTGTGGGATCCACCCATAATTACTGTCCTGGCACCTGGGGACACGTCCCAGCCCCAGGCTAAGAATGGCACCGTTCAACAGGGAGTTAATGCCTGGGAGAAAAAGCAGAGCCCCACTCAACTCCTCGCACGGGACCCCACCTGGGCTGTCCCCCAGGAATCCCCTCCCAGCACCCTGGAGCTCCTCTCACCCTCTCTGCTTCCCTACAAACCATGTCAGGGCAGAAAATCCAGTGCCAAATTTCACCCTTCTTGTGTCACAGCCATCCAAACCACTGGAGAGGAGAATTCACAACACAACGGGGTCATAAAGCAGCGAGCTCCTGCATTCTCACATCAAGTAACCCAGGAGAAACTTCCAAAATCCTCCCCCGTAAGAACAACACTACACAATTACTAAGCCAATACAACCTTTTTACTCTGAAGTCTTTCAGGAACACCTGGAAGCCTTCAGAATGCACTCCTGGTACCTGCCAGGACAAACGGCTCCAGTAAATACATTTTAGAAGCTGAAAGATAGAGATCTGAATTTCTCTTTTGCCTGGAAAGCTTTGTCTTATATCCTCTTTCCCTTCCCCTGCTGATGCCTCCAAAATACAAAGGCTCCAGTGATTCAGAGCTGTGGAAGTCACAGACTAAGCTTGGTTTCCTTACAGGTCTGTTGTGTGAAATCTCTTCTTTTCCCCTCTTTGCTTTGTTCTAATGCTTTAGCCACAGAGCTAATTCATCCTTATAGACAAATAGTGCCCATTTTAATTTTCAACACAAAATGCTTTGTTTGGAAAAATTGCAGAGAGCTCAAATTAGGACAATATAGACCCGTGTGCATCACCATTTTCATTTAAATAGGCTGTTAAGTAGAATCAGGCAGCAATCTTTTCACTTCATTTCTCCCAACAGACGCTAATAAGAGAAAGACATGAGCATTTTAAACTTGAGAGGTCAACAGGTTCTCTAAAGGTGAAGTAGAGCCATTTCTATTACTGTTTTTATTCAAGTATCACTGTGGGAAAAGGCAAGTGCTACCTTACACATGATACATCTATCACATTATGCCTGTTACCACAAGCATTAGCCCCACTCTGAGTTTTGTTATTTCTTGAAGGAAAAGATCCATCTCAAATCTCTCAGCAAGTGCTGTGAAGGGTATTTCATTGGAGCTTTACCTACATACACACGACCCTGAACTGAATGCTCAGTCAGAACGAAAGATGGAATCTGAAATATGAACTCCAATATTATGTCCAGCCCTAAAACAGATAACTTGTGACACTCTACTTACTTTTTTGGGAGGTCTTTTGTTTGGATTTTTTTTTTTAATCTGTCTTGGATTATTGTTTTTAGGGTTTTTTTTAAGACTAAATATGCTTGACAATATTTTATAGCTCTTTCAAATGCAACAAAGTAATTAAGTCTTCGAAGCATGAAGACTACAGAGATAGCAATCAATCAAATCATTCTCACCCTACATAAGCGTTTTTATCCTGTGTGTGTTTTTATCTTTGGTTTTGGAAAAAAAAAAATGGAAAGATTAAGTGAATTTTTCAAGGTGGCAGGATGAGAAATTCGAAGAAACAGACTTCACACTTTCTAACACCAACACATTTAATCTAGCATACCAATAACGTTCCAGATTAACGATACCCTGAGCCTCCTGCACAATATCACGTGCATGTTTTATTTCAAATATCAATACTTCAGTAAGTGTAGATTTAACCCTCTTAAGCAGACAAATCCAGATATTGCAATGGGGCAGCAAGGTACAACCCTGCTGTTCATGTCCAGGAGTTATTTGGTTCAGCCAGGAATATGCATTTCCAGAGCAAATGCTTTAGAATTTGAGTCTTTGATTAAATTCCTGAAGAGACATATCTGAAAACACTTGCAGTAATAAGGCAAATTCAGACTGTAGAAAGTTACAGTCACAACTGTTACATGAATTTTTTATGCCAGTTCTAGATACAACACAGACTACAGCAAATGTTAAATGCTTATGCTATAGCTCCAGTTCTGTATCTCTAATTTGTATCACAGATCTTGCAAATTGCTCATTCAATGGCAAACACACATATTTAACAATAGCAACTCTACTCATTTGACACAGAATTATTCAGCCCGTTAAAGATTGCCCAATTACAGTGAAGTAGTAAGAAATCAGACAAAACATGAACTGCAGTACAAAGAAAGAAGAAACAAATGGGATGGAGCTGAGGAAATGCCAGGAGTTAGTCATCTTGGAAGTATCAACCCAATCAGAAAAAAAGAAGTTAAAACATCTTCAGAGAAAAAGTTCACTCTAAATTAAAAATTTAGAACGTCTCTGATATATTTATGAAGAGATATTTAAACTTAGAAGAAAATTTTCCACTCTGTTGAAGACCTCTTGCCTAGCATACACAGTTTCATAACGGTCAACTTCTATTTTGAAGGTGTTTTTTAAGAGTAAGCTACCAAAGTTTCCAAGACTTTCACAGTTTTTGTGAGTTTGTTTTTATATTTGATTTTTCAACAGGAGATTTCCCAAATTACCAATCTCATAATAATTTGTCACAACAGCACCAAAAAAAAAAAAAAAGAAAAAAGGTTTTGCAGGTGTCTACAGCAAGACACCTGCTTCTTTTGCTAAGAACCAAGAAGTGCAAAGCAGTATTTCATGAATGCCTCCTGCCAGAGTGCTGCAGTGATTTTGGAGCGTGCTCCCTCTCTAATGGAGCAGATGACTCCTTTGCCTCGGTGACTCTCCACAACCTGCACGTACCTCGCACCAGGCACAGCTCCCAGGCTCCAACTGAGCTTGAAAGTTAATGTTCCTGTAAATCACCAACTGCCAGCTACACCATTTACCTCGGGACTCTTTGCTGAAAGTTAGCATGGAGGGATTTACCAATCTTTATTTCGTTATAGGATTTTCCTTGTTATTCATTGGCTTTTTATTTTTTTTTAATTTTAAGTAATTCTTGCCTAAAGCACCTTAAAAAAGAAAAACCAATATGGCACAGCCTTAACGTTCTACCATTGGAATAACTGTCTGGAATTCAATAAACATGAGAGGAGGCAACCACTGCTCTGATCCAACCCAGTGAAAGACATCGTTCAACACCCCCAGTGAAAGACCAGCTCATTCATATCTCTTATGATGCTAAGTTTCACTGAGCAGAGTATTTGAAATTAACTGGACTGGAAGAAACAAAGTTTAAACAACAGAGCAACACAGAGAAAGCTCAAATCCCAGAGGAGCGTGGAGTCTGTGCAGCTGGAACAGGGAATGGTGACCAATGCAAGAGGCTTTGCCCTGTATTTCTCAGTTTTGGTTTAGCTTCAGTTTGGTCCCATTATTCACAACCACTCTTCACTGAAGCACAGCTGTCCCCCTGAAGTGTAATCCCTCATGTTTTTTTACCTGAGAACAAACCCAGTTTGATACTCCCAAACCATTTCACAAAACGTAAGGGAGCACAGGAATTAGAGAACATCCAATCTGAACTGGAATGCAGACACCCCTTCAGCATCCTGCTGGCAAATTCAGGATCGCTTTCCAAGTATTCAGTGAGGCTACACAAAATTGTCAAGAGACAGCTCGTTTTATCCTGTCCAATACCTTCCAACAGCTTCTGCAATTTCAGATCAGTTAAAATCATTTGGTAGCTGTTCGGTAATTAGTGGTTTTAGTTAAGCAATCCCAGAGAGAGAACAAGGAGACAAAGTAGTCTCAGGTTGGGTGCATTTGGTAAACAACATTTTGACAGGATGCCATGAAAGAGGAGACAGTGCCAGGACACCACAGGCAGTCTCAACACTTGCAGATAGTTAAGGGAAAAGAAAAATCTGCCTCACATCAATTTCAGTAGAAAAATAAATTTTTACTAAAATAAGGTCTTGGAATTATCAACTTTGCTGTCTTCTTTATATTAGTGGAGGACCCCTATGGCATTACAGAGCTATAAAAATCTCTTCAGCAATGATTATTGGCTGTGTCACTTCATCCTCAGGCTTATTATGGGTCATATTTCTACCTAGATGGCAAGATGATTGTAATGTTTTAGGCCAGCAAGGATTTGTAAAAAACAATACATAAAAATAATACAGCCTGCAAGTGCAATCAGGTATTTGAGGGAAGGGAAGGTAGGTTTGTTAAGTGACAGGGAACTGATTACTTGAATGTTCATAATAATAAGAGCTGCCAAGAGAATCAGGAATAGAGCCATCAGTTTGCTACCAGTGGTGACATTGCTTGTTGTCATTCAGCAAACTAATTGCTTCTTTTGTCAGGTATGAATTCCTTCCAGCAGAGATGCTACAGGCAATGGGGGCTGGCCAAGATGATCCTCTGATCCTTCAAGGCTTCTGCTGTTTGCTGAAGTTCCTTTTCAGGTGTTTTTATCATTTATTGGGTTCTGGCTTTCCAGAGAAAGGGATAGAAATAAGACAGAAAGCAATTTGCCAGCCTGTGTATAATAACCTAAAGCATGTATCCATTTTTTCTTTAAGCATTTAATCATTCCTGAAAGACCTACTTAGCAAGCTGAATTGCTTTAAGCACCTTCCTATAAATCACAAAGAAAAAGTATTTTTCTGTTGTTTTTAGAAATGCAGCTTCTACTGCAATGAGTGGAATCCTGCCATTCTACTCCTCCAACTTTTTGCATTGCCTGGCTTATGAATAAAATTCTTGCTGAGCAATATTAGCCCAAAATAAAGTGATTAATAATTAGACATCACCTCCTTAATCCCTAACTCTAGCAGCCCACCAGTTCTGGGGAAAACTGCTTCTGTCTTTATTATTTTTTTGCTCTCGTCCTCGTAGCACACACAAATATTTTCTGCTGTCAATCTGGAATGACCAAACTCAATAAAATCTTTCGTATTGATCAGGATTTACTATTCTGCATTATCAGACTGTACATCAAATTACCAGCCTGCAAAGAAGAATTAGACCAGACCAAAGAGCTTTGGCCTACAAAAACCAAAGCACTTGTTAACATTAATTTGTGACCTTTTTTCTTTAAAAAAAAATAAACTCATGTTTTGTTTCCCTATGAAAAGGGATTTAATTTTAAAATACAATTTTCAGGGTCTCTCTGTGGTAGCCTACACATTCAGGTACTTATGACAATTAAATTCAAGTTATTTATTTAGTCATTTCTTTTCAGTGAAATACTCCCTACAGAATTTTATCATAAGAACTTCATCCAGCTGCCACTTGTGAGTGCTTTCAAAATAAACTTTTTATGTCTTGGTGCTGATAAGGTGTATCCCAAACAAGGCCAACATAACACACTTGAGGTCCAAAAAAACCAAAAAAAAACAACCAAAAAACCAACCAAACAAACAAAAAGAAAAAAAAAAAACACACAACACACCACCCAAAAAAACCCCAAAACAACAACAAGGACAACAACAGGCTCGAATTAGAACCAATTTCAGCAACAACAGCAAAATTACCAAAATGTCAAAAATATTCTGGTCCCCTATTTAGGTGGTGCATGTTTAGATTGATAAAGAATTGCAAGGTTGAAGAGACCTGTGATGGTTTTATCTTAGGCAAGTAAGCAATCTGAAACAAAACCTTACAGGGAGGAAAAAAAAAATAGAAAAAAACCCAACAAAACCAAAACAGAGATTGTGTTTTTAGCCTTCTCTGGTTGACTGAGACATTTTGAGCATTCATGAAGTGTTTGTGAAGCGTAACAGAAGCTACATAAGCAAACATTAATCTGCTATATCGTTTAACAACCTTAGGGGGGAAAAAAAATTCAGTTGTTCTGCTTGAAAATCTTCAGGTACAATATTGGAAAAAGCCAAAGAGCAGTTCAAACAAAAGTAAGTAGGATTAGTTCCTTGTAGTCCTGCTAAAATGGTGAAGAGATATCATTGTGTTCTTAATAAGCATTAAAAAAAAAAATCTCCCTGTTTAATTTGGTAAAATATGGTTTTTGGTCGACAACATTTACCAGCTGTGCCTGTGGGATTTAATTTTCCCTTTTCCCTCAGCACGGGGCTCATGGTCAATGAACACTCCCCCTCAATACCCTGCACAGAGACCTCACTGGTGGCTTCCTCACTTCTGGACATTCCTGATTTTTCCTGGTTTCAAACACCTTGCAAATAGATTCACTGATCTTCTCCATCTCAGAACGAAACATGCTTGCTGAAGTTTTCAGAAATCAATCTTTCCAACAGTAAAGTCTGAAGAAAACAAAACCAACCAAACAAAAAAAACCCCTCCCAAACCTGAATTTGTTCTCACCAAGAACATGAGCGATTTTGAAACTACGAAAGTTGGAAAAGCAAAAAGGAACAAAGTACAATAAAACATTTAACAGCCAGGTTCTGCACTGACCACGGGTGTTGTACTGAAACAACATCTCCCCCAGCTTCCACAGAGCTGGTCCCCTGGGAATTTCTTCTGACTCAGGATCTTTCTTTATTCAGGTTATTCCAAACTTGGTGCACCATTTCTGCCTTAAACAGCCTCCCTCCTACTCACAAAAATCACCGTACTGACAGATAACGAAACGTGACCTCTGCAGAACCATTTCACCTCCCTGAGAACACTCAGTAATGCAGGAACTTCCAACACCCAACCTTCCCTCCCCTGAATTGCCACCTCTGGCTCTCTGTCACACTGGGGGATGGGGTTCCCTGCCTGGAAACTGGGAAATGAAGCACTGGAAGAAACTCTGGAGCTTGCCCCATCTCCTGAGAGTATGAAGTTGACGATTTAGCAGATGCCTTTAGCCCCCAAACTCAATGTCAGTGGAGAATTCTGCCAATGAAATGAAGCAGGAGAACAACAATTCTTGAAGAGGGACAAGTTAACTCTTGGAAAGGGGGAATTTAAGGGACATTTGCAACCTGCTTCAGAGTGTTTGTATTTCTGACTCAGAAATCAAGATTTAAAACTACATATACGATGACTGAGGAGTTTTTAGTGCTGGGAACACAAGGCCAGGGAAATGCTTACATTCACCCTGCAGCACAGAGAACAGGAACTGTGAAACTGAGCCTTTGCTTATTTATGGTGAGTGTAAAAGCACAGAAATCACAGAAAAAAAACAAAACAACACAACATATCACAAGATAAATATATAGTTTAACATTCTCTTGCAAAAAGTGTGCAGAGAAACATCTCAGGAAACCCAAGTGCCCTGGAAAACTCAACTGGCTACACCTTATGAAAGAGTCCAAGGTGTCCCTGCCAGATGCAGCCTGCACCCCAGGGATTTCCAGAATAAATCTGGGTGTAAAGGTCTGGGATACAGCAAAACAGGGGCAATATCCAGGTGTAGGCAGCTGGCAAATTGCTGTATGTGAGCTCCTGCCACACTTGCACAGTGTCCCCGTGGCAGACTGGGGACAGAGATCACATCTAGGGACAGAGGACAGGACAGGACGTGGAGCCCAGCCACACTGGGGCTTTGTGCCTGCTGAAGGAGCAGGTGCCCTTTTATATTAAACAGGAGTGACTGTAGCAAGGGCAAAATAAAAATACATTTCCTCAAGAAAGGAAGATTTGTCACAACAAAGGGATTTTTCAAGTCATTAAAACCAGAAACCTCCTGACCTTCCAGTCAACTACAGACGGGGGACATTCTGTTTCTGAACTATGCAAATGGCAATACAAAACCCAAGAATTTTTATTATCCTTTTCCATATGCATAAACCACACATTCCCATTTTAAAATTACATTACACTGTGGCCTTCCAACTCTGAGTGACTGTTGCTAGCTAAGTTTCATCACTTAATATGTAGCACCTGCATTTGGCATAATAAAATTAAGCATTCCCTTGGAAATCAGATAGCTGGAATGTTTCTGTTTCTTTTTCAGACAAGGAGAAGACTTACCTCCACATTAGCACCTTTGATGTTGACTTTTCATCAGTAATAGAGAACCTGGTTTAAAAATTAAAAACCCAAACATCAAAATGCATTAAAAAGCTGTTGGAACCGTGCAGTGAAGTAACAGAACAAAGCCACCAGATTTGAAAGCTGCTTCTGCTCTTTAGGATCTGATTAAAAAACCCCAACTTGTTTGGGAAGGAAAGTAATCTCCACGAACTTTCTGCCAGCATAGCTAAAGCTGGCTACTATCAAAGACACAAATGTCTGGATTCAAACTCAAGCTTAGCTCCTTTAGCTCTAATTAAAACTCCCTTCAGAAGACTATCCTACACTAGGTGCCAATTAAAGGGAGAACTCCCTTGTTTCGATAGTTTTCCAAATATTTCCGAGCCTTGGGTGGGCTGCCTGGCACTGCCCTGCAGCTCAGGGAAGGGAGAAGGGTTGTTGTGGAATGCCAGGAGAAGTAGCAACGGTTCTGTCTGCTGCTGATGAGACAAACGAAGCCTCACGAAGCTTGCCCTGAAATGGAATGTTTTCAGGAACTCATTCCAAATTTGAGCCCCTATCCCGGTAAAAGATTGACATTAAGTAGCTTGGGGGATGCTCACAGGTACCTTTTCAGCTCCCCTTAGGCCAACAGCTCTGATCAATGATTCTGAATGCTGTTAAAGTCTACATACATGGGAAACCAATCCTTTATTTCACCTTCTTTTCCTTTGCCAAAATACACAAATGCCAGCTGTGACCATGATGGGAGCAGTACATTTGAAGCAGTTCTATTGTCAGGAGAGATGGGAGCTGCAACAAGGAAAAAGGAACTGGCAAGAGAGGCCAGAGAGATTTGAGCCACCTCTTGAGCAGGCTTAGCACCAAGGTAAGTCCTTGGACATGCAGAGAAATCAGCATTTGTGTTCAAATTGTTGGGCTCGGACAAACTCCCTTCCTACTTCCTCCTACTGGCAACTGACTCCTGAAGGAAAACAGCTAAAAAAGCAAATCCAGAGCACTCAAGAAAGTGAGCCACACAAAGCAGCCACAAATCCAGTGGGGAAAATGCAGAGTGACACTTGAGATAGAAGAGATGCACAGAAAATGCTCAGAAAGAATGGGGGCAAAAAACCCCAGAGGCTTTGCTAACCCAGTGAGCATTTCAAACCCAGCTGCAGAGTGCCCTGTTGAAGGCACTGAGAACACTTAACAAGCTCATTCCAAGCTCCCTGCAGTGAAGAAATGAATGACAGCACAACCACAGCAGCTCCAGCAGGACAAAGTGTAAGAAGAGCAAAATAGACCAAAGTTTGTTCTTCTTCTCTTCATCAACGGAGCCTTCAGACACTTAGGGTCTCACTGATCCACAGACACGCAGCACAAACCAGGCTTTTCTTGCCCTTCCCACCCAAGCAGCTCCATTCCCCCCTTAGTGAAAAGGGTATCCATCTGGAAACGCTTTTCTGCAATCACCAGGGATGCTCCTCTCTCTCTCCCTGCCAGCCTGGAGGGCTCAGAGGCAGGAGGGGAGGAAAAGGAGAATTTGCAAGAGCTGAATCCTCTTTGCTTTCCCTCTCGCATCAGGACCTCCCTCCTCCAGCCCACATCCCTGGTGTTCCTGGATTGCTTTTCACCCTCGGCAGTTTTATCCCAACAAATCGGTTTTGCCATCCCAGCCCGGTTATGAATCACTTCACACGTTTCTGGGGTGAAACACAAACTGTTTAACATCGCAGAGAAAGTCACACAACTGTTCACGAAATGGAATCAAGGAGGCTGTATCTAATTAAAATACACGGGGAACCTACTGTAAGCAGAAGGTGTTGTGATTATCTTGTTTCTGTGCAAATATACAACCTAATGAGAACAGAAAAAGAAAAAGTATCTTCCCTTTCCCTTCAGGGACACACAGATGAAGATGCAAACACTTGTGATGATACTACACATGGAAACAAAAAACCCCAAACAAAAACAAAACAAAAGGGAAAAAAAAAAACACATAAAAAAGTCAAAATTTATTTTGTTGGAGTCTCAGATGTCTGACTTTGTAAATGGGAAAGCTCAAGTCAAACTTTAACTTTAGCAAGTTATTGCATTAAATGCACATGTTGGGGGCTCTTCTGGGTATAGCAAGTTAAGAAGCAGCTGCAAAAATGCCAAACTGAAAAATAGCCACAAAACATATCAATAAAAACTTTGCTTAGAACACATTATATTATTTATACATTATTTGCTTCACATCCTTCAAAGCATGCATGTGATTAAATAGGCAAAAACTCAGCATTAAAAGTAATATTCTGAGTTCGGTTATTTTGTAGTACAGAACTGCAATTTACTTTTTTTTTCCACATTACCTAGACATAATTTAATCAATTTTCAGTGAAGCAATGCTGTTATACTACAGTTTATCAGCCCTACAAATGCAAAGGGATATTTAGCAGGGTCCCAGCCTTCCTGTCTCAGCACCTGACCTGTTTTCTTCTCTCTGGCCAGGGCAGACCTGGCAGAACCTTTGGGAGGTCTCCTGAGACCAACTCTGCCCCTGCAGCAAAAAACAAAAACTGACTTTTAGCTTTTAGCCCCTTGCTCAAACAACACAGAAGGGTAAATACAAGATCTAAATACGAGATCTGAAAATCCCCAACAAAAACAGAACAAATACAGCTGTAGATAAATCAGGCTCAAGAGAATCTACTGAGTGATTCCAGCAGCTTAATATGAGCATGGAAAAATCCCCAGCAAGTTTAAACACACACTCCCAGAGAAACCCTGCCTCATGTGAAGCTGTGTTTCTTTACTCACTCTTTATCTGGAATATCACAGCTTACATTTATTAAGCTATAGCCTAACGCTATCAATGTTTAATTTGTGTTTGATTTGAGTGGGATTTAAATACATCTCAACTCTTGCAATGTGGCTGAAACACAGAGATCTAGGAGGAAAAGAAGGAAGATTTATCCAAAAGTTCAAATCGCACTCTCTTGCCAACCTGCAAAGGCTGGGGCAGGAGGAAGTTAAAAACTAAGCAAATAAATGTACTTATGCTTACGAAAATCTTTTTGTACTATCTATAATCCATTTAATTAGAAAGCAAATCCCTCTCCCACATACCTCTACTCCAGTACAACTTTAGTGTGATAAGGGATTAAACCAGAAGGAGGGATAAAAAACAGATATCTCCAACAGGGCAAAATGTGTTTTTATGAGTTCTCAAAGTGCCTGTAAGTAAATCCTGAGGGTGATTTGGTTTCCATGCATCTCCACTGAAGCTTTCCTTGCTGTGTCCCCAGCTGTGGTGATGGGACAGGATACAGACCTGGATGGGTTCTTTGAGATAATAAAATAAATATTTAGGAAAACCAGAAAAATAATTGTGAAATTCTGTTACCAAGCCTGGTGACAGTTGGACCCAGCAGCTCTATGTGAATCCTAACAAAGGGTTTTCAGCACTCTAGAAAGGCCAAAATTTATCAATGGTCCAGTGTTTGTATAGGATGAATCTTCAATCCTTGGACTCTTGAGTTTTGTTATTTTTTTCGGGTTTTGGTGCCTTTTTATTTGTTTTCTTTTTGTTTGGTTGGGTTTTTTTTTGTGGAGTTTTTTGGTGGATTTTTTTTTTTTTCTTCTTTTTTGTTTAAAGGTCAGGTAAAAGTTTAGAAGCCAAGTCTGCATGCAAACACGCAAGCAAAGCAGGGAAGACTGTTTCAGGCTATTCACGTCTGAAAGAAAGTCCAACTTAATTTGCAACAATCTACTTGACAGAACAAGACAAAGTTAAAGAAGAGAAAGAAGGGAGATTTGTGTGTCTTTTGCAGTTATAGCAAACACTCTAAAGGAGACAACATCACACTGAGGTTAATTGGAAAACAGGAAATTATACTAAAAAGTTCAAATCAATGGGGAAAAAAAAAAAGAAAACATGAAACAACTTCTATCTATTTAAATTAAGTGCTCCAGACTGGATGAAAGCAACCGATGAAAAGCCCATTGTTTGATAAGGTCACTTATTTGCAAGACAGGTGATCAGTATTCATTAAAAGGGAAAGGGAAAACAAGAGAAAGGGTAAAAGTGAGAGTTGTGTTATTCACCGGCACAGAAGCACACTGACAGCTTTAACCAGCTTTTATTGAAATGTTTCCTCTCCCTTTCCCTCGGCAACAAACGAAACAATCTTGTAACGAACTCTAATGAACGCCTAACAAGCAAAGTAAACCTCGGACAACTTCTCTGCAGACCCCGACCTGCTGCAGGTCAAGGAAATTCCAGCAGTTCTTCCTCTAGATGATCTCCTTTTTAATGAACTGCTGTCTTCGAAAAGTCCAGAATTTGCCAAGAACTGCCATGCCTCGGATTCTGAGACACTCCAGCCTAATCTTGAAGCGTTTCTACATAAATCAGAAGTGCTAGCAGAATTCCTAATTCCCCTCCCCACTCCTCGCAGGCCAGCAGTGCTGGGTGCATTCATCCTCTCACAGCAGCCCTGGCCCATTTCTCACCAATTAACCTCAAACTGGCCAGAGATTTTAGGGTGAACTGAGTCATTTGTTCTGTCTTCTCCTTAGACAAACCTTCCAGACTTGCTAGGGAAGGGAAAAAGTCCACTTGGTCAGTGAAAAAGGTTAGTGCAGGAAAAGTCTGGGAGAAGGAGTGCCAGGTATAAAGTAGAGGATGGGGGAGGGAAAAAAAAAAAGAAAGCTGAATAAATAAATGAAATCTGGCAAGATTTCCCTGATATTTGAAACTCATTTAAGAAATGCTTAAAACAAGTACCTACTTTTACATTTCCATGATGAGAAACTTAGCAGGTTATGCTGAAATAGACAGGAAATTCCATCAGCTAACAAAACCTTGGTTCTGAAACGAAGAAATAACAAGAACATCTTTCCCATGATCCCTAACAGACAGAAAAAAAAAAGTAGAGATCAGAGAAAGAAAATTAAAATCTATCTGTTGTATACATATTAGTATAAATCTGCTTCTATAGATGCTGAGTAAATAGATTAAAACAAAACCAAACAAAATAACCCCACGCTTTGCTGGGAAATCCTAAAAGCTCTTGTTAGAGGCCAGACTTGGACTTTCTGCTCCGAAAGTCCCAAAGGATAATTTTGCAGCAGTGCTTTGCCAGGCTGTGGCTCAAACTGAACAGAGCCACTGCTGCTGGAAGCACAGCCCCATCGCTCTGCAGAGTCCATCAAAGCACTCCAGACCTTCAGCTCACAACGGCTCTTCAGCTGTTCTAACAAGCTGATGCCATGCACAACACTGGTTTCTTCATCAATTTTTATACAAGGGGCTGTTAAAAAATAACTGTGCAGGCATTGCATCGCAGCAGGGCCCATAAAGCACCAGAAAAGCTCTTGTGAACCATCTCACCCGGCTGCAGGGTGACTGGGGAATTTCTCTGGGCTCCCTGGAGCAAATTCCAGAATGAGTGATTGAAACACTCACCAGTTCTGAGCACAGCTCAGCTGACCAATAAGCTCCTGGGTCATCCATAATTTCATTTTCAGAGGTTCTTCCTGGTAGAATGTCTGCTTTGTGGGTTTCAACCATGCATGAGAAACAAGCTGCTTGCAGGAGAAATTGTTGATGGAATCTTCACCAGATCCTGAGGTCTATTCAATTAAAGTGAAAATAAATAGATTCCTCTGTCTATATACACAACAATTTCCCTAATAAATCTATTGCTTAAAATCAACAAATCCACTCATCTGATTGACTGCTCATCAATATACACTTGAGTGTCCTAAGATGAGTTTTTAAATGCTCGGGATAAGATTTAACTCACTGTACACTCAACTTGTAAACACATGACACTTGCAGAATCTTTGTTTCCAGAATGAGCTGTTCCTCCTCTTCCTGCAAATTTACTCTCAACAGCATTATAACAATCTCCCTGATTTCTACAGGTACAGCTGACATGGCAGGATGTAACAAAGGGAAATAATTACCACACATCCAACTGTCCCCTGTGACCTCTAAAGCCTTTTGCACTCTGTTTGTCAGTTTAACAGAGCTCAGCTCCTTACAAGAACTAATTGATATTCTAGAAAGGTAAATTTGTCTTCACACCCACAGCAGTGCCATCGAGGTGTTTGCACCCTGTGCTCGTAATAAATAAATTACGAGTATTGGGTGCTGTTTGGACAGCCTTGTACAGGCTTCAGAGAGTTACCAACAAACAATTCCCCCATCCCAGACTCTTCTGAGGAAATTTAGATCTACATCCCAACTCAGGTTAACACTGTCCAGTCAATGCCATCTCCCAGCCGATGTCAGGGAGCTGCCTGCCATGAGAACCCTGCTCAGGCACAGGGAACACAGGACATGGAATGTCTTAAACTGCATAAACCCAATGAAAAAAAAAGAGGTTAAAAGGAGCAGAAGACAAGGAGCAGAGACCAGCGAAATGGTCAAAAGTTTAGGAAGCGAGGTACTGGGGGGTGAGTTAAGAGTGCAGCTGTGCTTTACAAAAGGCTAAGGTGGAACATTAGAAATGGCAAAATATTTGTCTTTAGGGAACAGGGATATGTCAGGAGTGTCCCCAAAGGCTGGTGACCTCTTTGGTTCTGCTTTTTACAAGGAATGCTATCAATTCAGCATCATCTCCACAGCCTTGGCAGGAGTGTCTATTCTTACTGAGCTGAACAAGATCCAAAATTATCACCCCTGTCCGGTTAAAGCAAGTTTTTAATGTTTTCTTCAGGCAGAGCAAAAGACAATCTTATTTCTCTTTGCTTCAAGTTCTGGAGTAGAAAACGTGATTATAGGGATTAGTGAAGACTTTGCACCTTGTTCAGTTGCTCAGTTTTAGAGGTGATGCAGTGCAAATCACGCTCTAAAATGTTGAATACTGAGAAAGAAATTCCTCAGGACCTTTGCTTAGGGGGAGATTCTTGCTTTTGCAAAGCAAAACCGGCAGCACCTGCACTCAGTGAGTGCCTCAGAAGGTGCCTCAGTGTACCACACTGCCCTGCAATTCCTTTTGTCCCATTCAAGTTTCTTCTCTGGTCAGGAAGGAACTTTCAGGTTTCTCAGGCGCAGAACCCTCTCCTTACTGTAGAGGAGAGTAAAAACATACATTTAGGATTCCATTACAGGGGATATCAGACACAAGTTGAGTTCTGTAGTGCAGGATTTAGTCCTTCAAAATTTTTATGGTCCTCAAAACCATACCTCATTTAAAGAAATACCTATAAAAGGCAACTGAAGCATCCAATCCTTTTCAATACGGAGAATTTCTTGCTTTCCCATCCCCAAAAAGATTAGTAGTAATCTCTCCCATGCCAACACAGGAGAACCTTTAAACTACAGGAAAGATTAGCATCACTCTCCTGAGATAGACAGCCTCATCACAACCAATTTGTCACAGTGATAGTCTAATTAAATGCATTATTCTTCTGCTGCAAAGAAGTGAACACTTGACATGTTTGAGTTAGACATTCAAGTCTTCCCCTCTTCTTCAATCCATACCTTTCTGTGTAATGGCAGCCCCACAGGGAACACTCTGGGCCTTCATTTACAATGAGATCAGTGAATGTAAGAGGTTTTTTTTTTTCAAAACCATTTTCTGTGATGGTTGGGTGAATAAAACCCATGTGTTCACAGGGATCATGCTTCAGGGTAAACACTGAAGTGAGCTTTGGCTGGTCCCTTCAATCAAAACATTTCTGTTACTCTACATCAAGCAAAATGAAAGCACCAGTGCCTCAAGGAAAATGCAGAATAAAGGCCCGAGATGCCACATTGAGCTGGAAGGTAGGAGCAGCTAGCTGCCTATTGTCTCCAGTAAATACAAGGTCAAATGGCCAATTTTTCCTCAAAGTTATGAGAGGGACAGTGCTTTTCCCTAATACCATTTTAATACCATAAATCAGGCAGCAAATCAGGGAAATTGTCTCTTTTTCCGGGAGAGTTTAGTTGCAAACGGGTGAAACTTGCATGTGATGCCCTGGTAAACCAACAGAAAATATGGTATATGGCAGAGTCCTTCTCCTACAGGCACAATCCCAAATCCAAGAGAAGATGAGGAGTTGATCTCCCAGAACTGGTCACTATTTTCCAAAAACAATCATCACACATTAGGCTGCTGCTCACACAACAATCACACAAACAGAGAAGCAGCAGCCTGACTCAACTGAACTTCTACTTACACCAAACTTTTCAATTCTTATGCCCATTTCATCAGATTTGTTCGATTTTATACAACAAAAGATGACAAGATGGCGTGTCCTTTCGAGCACCAGCAAACCCGTGCCAGCTTAGAGGGACTGCTAATGAAAAATACATTAACCTGGCAGAAAAAAGAATTTCAAGTATTCATTAGGTGAGCCATCCTCAGGTAGAACCCCAAAACTCCATCAACAGAAAGAAATCAATAGATGTTTTCCTGACAGCTTTATCCCCAGGAGGTACTGCATGGCTTTTCCCTTAAAACCCAGGCAGAAATGGAGCAGTGAAATGGAAACCCCCATTGTGACCAGCCCATTTGTAACTGTAAATATCACTGAGGTGTTTATTGCACTGGGTTCAGAGTGCTCAGGTTTTGCTGGATGGAGCCCTATGCTCCTATTATTCCAGAGCAGCTGAGATCCTTCAACATGACAGGCTTAACCAGTTTGAAAGAAAATATAACATGCCAAGACAAGTAATGAGGGAGAGGGGGAAAAAAAAAACCAAAACATTTTTCTATTTTTCAACCTGGCTCCTAAACTGCATATACAGGCCCAAATCTGCTCAAGCTATATGCTCATTTGCCAATACATACAGTGGGGGGAAAAAAAAACAACAACAAAAAAACCCCTAAAACAATCACAGTTTGGAGTCTGGGCTAAAACACAAAGGAAAATCCCACCAGCCAACCATGCCTTCCTTCACAGAATAGTCCACAGAAATGTCCATGGCTGTGAGTGAATTATTCCTCAGCATATTATATTTGTGCCATCTGCCTGCCAAGCCAGTGCCCCATCAGCATTTAACTCATCATTGTGTCAGTTCCAGGAGAAATAAAGAGCTTTTCTTACTCACTCTAAGCCAGATCCCATTCTCTAGTAATTTAAAGGCTCAGACTTTTCGCTCCAAATGTGGGTACAGCTTTTTTACTACAGTTACAACCTAAAGAACAGGCACCTCTGTGTTTCCTGCTGGCACATCTTCCTTACATAAGGCCATAAAAATCACACTGTGGCTTCCATGGGAAGAGTCTCCACTCACTGTTTCATGAGCTTTAAATATAATTTTGTAATAAATAAATGCTACCAGTGCATCTGTACTCAGCCTCCTGTGTGAGGAGCTTAATCTACGTTAATGGCTAAGGAAAAAGAATCAGCATGAATTCCTGGTTAAATCCTGGAGCTGGAGTGTTTAATCATGGCCAAATCAGAAGGGAGGTGGCAGAACAGTGAGCACCTCCATAACCCAATCACCACAATCTCCATTTTCCATGGTGGGATTACATGCCTTGCATTGTATGACACCATTCACTGGCTGATAAATGTAGGATTTCAAGTGGCTTCACAAGGAGGAAAATAAAAATGATCAATATTTTCCCTGAGCATCCCTCCAGCAGCACCAAATTCATGTGCATTTTCTGCATCTGCTCATCCCGGATCTGTGCAGATTTAGGTGGGAGCAGCAAACGATCCCTGTGAATCTAAGAAAGAATTCCCAGTGCTGGGTGTTCCTGGGCCCCCAAAAACGTTTTTATGGCCAGCACACACTAACACACTGCAGAGCACTGCAATACTTAGAGTGATTAAATATTGCTGATATTCACTATTAATTATAACTAAAAGCATTGCCATACCTCTACAGTTTTTCTTCTTCGCTGATTGTTTCTTCAGATTACAGTGAAAAAGGCAATTTTAAGCTACATTCTTCTCTGCCACTCTGGACTTCACCTAATTTATCACTGTAGCACTTCATGAACAGAAATGCTGACGATTTTGAGTTTAGTATTTTAATTAACTTCATTTATTTTTATTTAAATTGTTACCCCTTATACTTATTTAAATCATTATTTAAGCATCTCTGTAGCCAATGTTAGCCTGCAGGGAAACCTAATAAAAGCTAAAACTAAAAAAAAAAACTAAGGAAAAACAACCCAGAAAAAATGCAGCCAAGTCTGAGCTATACAAGGAGAGAAACATGAAACTTTCTCCTCCTTGTAAATTCTGATTAATGCCGCACCACATCAGGTAACTTGAAGGTAGGTTTGTAATTCCATGCTGCCTCGTTTCAGCCACTACTTCTCTGTTTCAAGTATTTATTTGATTCTATTAGACACTGATGAAGAAAGAGGAATGGCACAGTGTTTTCCTTAATTCTGAACTGTGAATTCCCAGTGGTTCCCTGGGCACACAGATCAACACCTGGACATGGTCCTCAGTGTTTTATTGACCTGGTGGAGTCCACTCAAAGGTGGGACTCAGTCTTGGGGGACTTTTCCAGCCTTCATGATTCTATTCTGATGATTCCATATCACACTTTATATTGTGAAAGGCCAAACAGCTTTAAGAAGTGGTGTAATGTCATTAAGATGATTTCAGGTGTCACACCTGGACTGGTGCAGCAGCTTGGCAGCAATTCTGATTATCACAGGCACAGCACAACACAGAGAAAGTTCTGTACAAGAGCCAGGGCAGCCCCTGTGATCAGCAGTGAAGGCACAGCTCACAAGCTCAGACTCTGAGGAATGAGGTGTAAAAAAGTTTTAGCTTGATAGAACACACCTGAATTGGGTTGGGGAACTTCCTGTCGGTGCAGATTTACTGGGGGTCTTTCAGCGTCCCCAAAACCAGCAAAACTCAATTCTGCAAGTGTCCCAAGAGCAACTGATACTGGCTGTCAGGGATAAATAAAATTATGGGCTCACAGAGCTACTTAAACCCACACCAGAACACACTGAGGGATATTTCAGGGGCTTCCTTTGCTCTCTCTTTCTCTACTAGAAAAAGAAGTATTCTTTAGTGTGCACAGCATTGTTCCCTCAATTAAAACCATTCTTGTCTGCAACAGACATGCCACATTAAGAAAGGTTAAAGCCAAAAGGACTCCATTTTGCTCGATTACAGCAGAATTAATTGATGTGTTTAATCAAAGAGATGCTTCTTGGCAATAGCATAAAGCTTCTCTTCTCCAGGGACTGTCCCAACCTCTCTGGCAGACTGGAGGATTTTAAATAAATACAAAACAATACCAGGAGGTGCAGGCTCCTGTCTGAGCCCTGGGTTTGTGCAATATTTTCTGAGATTCGAAATTGATACAGCTCCTCTCTTTTTCCTTACATATCCTGTTCATCTTCTCTTGAGCAAGAGACAAATCAGTAAAAAATGGACAGAAATAATAAAATCACAAGTATGTTAAAAGCTCACAAATAAAAGAGAAACACAACTTATTTACTTGGTTATATTAAATCAGAGTTCACAATATTGTTCACAGTCTAATGCCTGTCCTACAGGAGAAAAAAAACAAATAAAAAAAGATGCACAGGAGAAAAAATTTTGGCCAAATCTCATCTTTTGCTTTCATTTCCTCTTACAGAAAGCTTATGTCTTGAGTTATTTCTGCCAAGCACTTTTTGGAAACTGAAGTTTGTGTACTTGCAATGTCTATTTCTAAACTAATCCATCATTCACCAGCAAATAAATGAAGAGTGACAATAAAGATGCCTTATGCAATATGAGCACGCATCACCATTTTTATTAGTGACTTCTAATAAATCTCTTTTAAAAGCTATATGCTGACCAGAAAAAAAACAAAACAAACCCCTAAATTCTTCATGGTCTTTGGCAGTGACTCACCAACCATAATTGCTAAAACCTGAACCTTATGCTCCCCCAATTCATGTAAGTTTAAATGGACTTAAGTATTTGGGGAATTGGATATAAAAGAATCTGAGAGCACTTCTGACAGAAGGGTAGAATGCAGAGCAAAGCATTTTGTTACGAACAAGCAGTGAAGTTCAACAAGCAACAATTCCCATCATTATCTGTGAATTTCCCAGGATGCTCACCGCAGTCACACTGAAAAAGCAGCTACGGATATTCTAATTACACAAACTTCTGGAGACTGAAGTTCCTAGAAGGGACTGACATTTTCAGACCATACACTTGTTAAGAAAGAAATTGCGGTTCCCGAGCCAGAAATAGAAATTGATATTGATGAAATAGCCAATAACTCAGCAGAGCAGATCAGCCTAAACCAGCAAGCTCTACTAAGAAACCATTTGGGGAAGCCAGTCCAGCATATTATCCATGCAACCCCAAAGAATTCCCTCGCAGTTGTTAGGAACCCAAATTTGTCTTTTTTTTTCCCCTGGCAAACTTTCTGCTCTTTTAATTTCCTTTCAAGCTTCAAATCTCCCTCTTTCAAGTGTGTAAATTCCTCCTTGGAAGTTGCACGTGTCTCCAGTGCCAGGGGCCACCCAGGAAATACTCCCACACATTCATCATCTTTACCAGCATTATTTCTGGAAGGACAGATGGACTCACAGGTATCCTATCCTGGAGTGGGCTCTGTGGTGGGGGGGGTAGAACTCAGGGATTTTTTTTTTTTTTAGATATATCCATATGATCATATTAGATCCAACTCCAAGAGCTGTCTGCAGGCAGCAAATATATACAGAGGTAAATTTAGATTCCTGTGTGCTCAGAAGACAGAACAGTTTAGATGCAGCCACTAAGAAGCGCTTCTCTCTAGAAGTGTCTCTCGTGTTGGGTTACTTCCTGCAAGAGATGGATTAGAAATTCAGAGTAAAAATATCAGATCTTCTGTCCCTTACAGCCATGTCTTTAATTAGGTATCATCATTTTTTTAGGAAAAGAGATACAATATTGTTTCCAACAATGTAAAACATAAGCAGCAGAAACAAAAAAATAACATTTTTCCATTAGCAACAGCCTTGCAGCACTGCCTGACTCCTTTATCTGACACAGAGCACACAATTAGGTTCCATCTGAGATGAGAAATTTTCCCATTACATAAAATTTCATACTGTTATCACATAACTTCAGACTTCACAGCAGCAATTTTATGCTCTGTGAACATATAATTTTGATCCTAAAATAATGCAAAAAAAACCCCCAAAACTTTCCTCAGGAGATCCTGCCTTGGACTAAACAATCTCCCTTGCAGCTCCCTCGGTTGTGTGGTTCTGTCACTTCCCTCCCAGCACACACAACACTTCAGTGAGCTGCATGTGGCTCACCAGCAGCTTCCCTCTCTTTTTGGATAAAATTTCTCTGGCACTCACAACTGACCTAAGAATGACACCTGCAGCTGCTAAAGACAAACCACAGGTATGGCAAGAGCACAACGATGCCTCTTTCCGGAGAGGGAGGAATGCAGGATCGCACCCTCGGGGACTTGCCAGGCTGAGAATTCCAGCCCCTGCCAATGCTCCGGTTTCCAGAGAACCTTCCCAACAGCTCCAGGAGCAGTTCCCCAGCTCCAGCAATGCCCCAGGAGCATTCTCCCACCTAGCGCAGCTTTCTGGATCCCCAAATTAGGACACACCAAACCTGCTGGAATTCGGCTCCTTCCTATTCTTCCTATTCCATAGGGACTGGAAAGGATGGGGAGAGAGGGAAGGGCTGCCACTGCTGCTGGTTCCAGCTGGCCCAAGCTGGCTCTGAATTTGGCTGTTTGATGGGAATCCCTTGCCAGGGTTTCCCTTTCCAGCAGCACAGTGTGCATCAGCCCTCGCTCACAGCTGCCAGCGCGGGTCCCACGCAGAGCGCCACCAAACTCCTCAGCTGCTAACGGGGACTCATTCTCTGCAGCTAATTGTCTGCTGCTTTCCAGGCTTCTCTAAAACTAATTATAAAACTTCCATGCTTTGTACGAGCTATAAAATTCCTCCCAGAACTTCAGTGACTTGTAACAGAGCCAGAGCACTGGAAGGAGGATGCAGAAGCCATAACAGCCCCAAATGCTGCAGAGCTTCACTTCATCGTGTCTCCTATGCTGGGTAACAGTCCTTGGGATTCAGCATCATTTCATCCCAAATCGTCCAGGCAAGCCTGACAATAGGATATCCTGTGCTACTGTGCATTTAATCACTTTTTAAAAAAAAACCACACTTTTAAATCTTTTTTGCATATCTCAATTTGCTTTCTGCAAAAGCACAAAGAAAACAGCTACAGCTCTTTATAAAGTCACTACTAAAATGAAGTTAGGGTGTTAGCAATTAGCCTTTTTAGCCACTTCAAATAAATACAAGTTTCAGGAGTTGTTACAATCTCACCAAATATGAATGCTTAGTTCATTTATTTCTGTGTTCACTTTAACAGCACACTGAATAATTTGCCAACATGAGTCAAATTAAGAGTTTCAACCCTCTACTCCTAGAGTCACTAAAACAGACTAAAACCTGAAAATACAGCCCATTGGCCTGCCTATAGTGCAGCATTTAGCTGAATGAAAATACTTGAGAGATGTCACTGACAAAACAAAAAACACATTTGCAGCAAGAGGTAACTAACTTAAAACAATGAGATTTTTAAGAACTTTATTCAGTCTGACACAAGCCTACCAGCAGATTTACAGTCAAGCAAGCTGATGTAGGGTTGGAAAAATGCACAAGAAGCCACTGCTTAATATTTTTCTGCTGTTTTTTGACACATACATTTATTTTCAAGACAAGAACAGGACATGCTTTCTCCTATCTGAGCCACTCTCCTCTGCAGTACTCGATGGATAAGCTGGATTTGGTTGTGCCACAAACAAGTTATGGCTGATGTAGAAACTCTCTCTGCCAAAGGAGCAGATCTGAGTCCAGGGATGGGAAACTCAAGGAGTGAAGGGAAATCCCAAGGGAGCTCAGCACCCCCAGCTCGTGATAAAACAAGTGAAGCAGGGTCAGTCCTCAGCTCAGAGAGGAGCACCAGTTTACACCAATTTAGCTCTTCAACACCAGCCTTGTTCCTCTTAGAGTTCAAAGAGAGATGAAAGTCGTGGGTCAATGATTTCCTGTGACAATTCCAAGACTTATGAGAGACATTCACACCACAGGAGCAGAGAAATAAGACAGTGACTGATGAAGATGCTGCTAAATTTTCAATTGTCACCTGAATTTCATTCTTTCAACAGGAACCAAATAATCTTTTCTTCAATTATTTCATTAAGCCTCTGGGCCGAGGCACACAGAAATATTATTTTGAGTAACAGACAACTGATGAAGAAATTTTCTCTGTTCCTATGGTATTTTTATTTTTCTTACACTGTCCATTATTAATAATCCCTCTCCTGATTGCCTCTTTCATAAGGAACAAACTTCAAGACAGGAGAAGTTCCTACATTCCAACGTTTTGGTTTATATTTTTTGATACCAATTCCAGCACGTCAAAGCCATGCTTTTGAAATCATCATTTAAATTTGTACCACCAATGAATGAACGAATCACAGTTATTTAATTTACCTTTACTACAAGCCTTGTCCTTCACGCTACTAAAGACTAAAATTCCATGTTGAATTTAATTTGCTTAAAAATAAATGTATTAAATGTACAGAGCAAGGATCTCTGATTTAAGGGCAGACTTTTGAAGGCACCATGGTTTTTAGCAGGAATCCGGGAACAGAATCACTGCTCACTATGTAGTCTAAATTTCACACGTGCATCTCAGTTGAACCCACAAATGGAAAAGGGACACACAAAACATGTATACAGAAGTTCTGGGAATGAAAATTATCAGCAGGTCTACAGTAATAATTTTAAACAAAAAAAACCAAATTACTCACTGCACCAAGAAAATTTAAGCTTACTTTTTTATCAGGAATTAATGTTACTTTTCAGTGAGACACCTTCCATATCTGCAATCCAAGCCTGAAATCATCTTTATCAGTGAGCTACCACATGAATCACAGCTAAAATTACTTATTAAGGGCCACAAAAGCAGCAGGAATTATTTCAGATGATCAGGCTGGCTGAATGCACACACCACGGGTAAAACAACCCATCTATACCCAGACATTTGCAGAGGAATTTCCATCCGTGGAGCAGAGCTTAGGAAACCAGACAGATGTTGGTGCTCCCCAGCTGAGCATCTGTTCCCCTGCAGACAGGGAGTGACCTCTGGGAGCTGCTTGGTGCCTAAAATAAATAAATCCAGCTTCTCTACTGGGGTTCTGCTGGTGGAGTTATCACACAATGACTCCGAACCGGTATTGGGAACTGAAAGCATTATTCCTATTGCAGTACCTGCCTTTGATTTTTTTTTTTTTTTTTCCTGCTGGAATACAAATTACTCACTTCAGAGGACTCTCCTTACTCGTTGGTGAAAGTCAGAACATTCTGGATTTAACTGGGTTTTTGTTAAATTGATAAATGTGATGCATCCTGAATGACTCCACCTCCAATAAGCGTTACAGAAACCTTACAAAATATTTTCCTTGATAAGCAAGTAATTTAAAGGAAATTGATGAATCTCTAAACTGTTTAGAAATGCTCTCTAAAAGTATTTTCATGACTTTGTGTGGAGTAGAATTTTGATAGTTTTGGCCACAGATTTACTTTGCAATGCTTTGTGGCCATTAAAGAAAATCTTACCAGGTTTTAAAATATTTGGATTTAACTTAAAACCCTAGAAGACTGTATTACACTTCACGAATTTAACTTGCACTCTGCTTAACTTCTTGAATAAATCAATAAAATAACCAAATTTATAGTTAGAAATAATTCAGAATATTAAATAATGCAGGGTTACAGAGCATAAAATATCAAAATCCCATTTAGACTCAAACTCCATCCTTGCAAGTTTTCAAATTATTTTTCAGTCTTCCCTTGCAATAAATACCAAATTATTAGCTATTAAACACACGATGCATATCTAGTTTTTATATAATTATGTGTGTATATATTTATTTATGATCTGTACAATAGAAGTATCTAAATGTGTCCTGAGTATTTGATCTACTAAAACTGTCATAAAAATGGAAATTGTTATTAATTCCATTTACAAAACAGAGACTTGGGGCAAAGAGAAAATTTAAATATTTGTTTATGTTAAAAGAAAGGTGTGTCATATAAAAACTTAGGCCAGCTCTTTTAAGTTCCAGTCCAGAACTAACTGTTCTTGTCAAAAGTGTAGCAAAAAAAAAGTTTCATTTTTATTTTACTAAGGTCAAAGTAAATGCTCATTCTGGTTAAAGTACTCAAATTATGTGAACATTGAACCAATCAATTATGAGGAAGACTCAATTTTTAAAAACATATAATGATGTAATAGACATATACCAGAAAAAAAGAATCTTATTTATAAGAAGGAAAAAGGACAAAGACAGGAGAAAACTCATCCATTGGGAATGCAGCAATAATCAGGCCTAAGAAAATAAAAATACCAAGAATGTCCTTCTGCATAAATTTGCTGAGAACTATAAATAAATATGACCCACGTAATGAGGAGTAAAAGCTCTGGAAGAGACACTCAAATTTCGTTTGTGTGGCTTTGATGAGAAATTTATTCTCATCAAAGGTATTAATTCTATTCCACTCCAAAGGCATTTGTTCCTAAACTGCCAGATACAGGTGGACTTCAGATACAAATATGGTTTTGATGGTTTATTTTTTATTGGTATTTCTCTCTGAAAAATATCCCTGTGTGCTGGGGGAAGGCTGCTGACTTCAGCAGTTTGATGAAAGCGATAATTAAAAGCAAATTAATCTTTTAAGTGTTTCCAAGCCAGCTCGGATAGTTTGCACATTTGTGCTGTGCAATATCAGCCAGCCCAAATCTGTGGAGATGGACCTTGGTCCAAACTGGATTTGGAGGGGGGAAGTGACAGCCCTGGGCTCGCCAGGGCCAGGCTGGGCAATGGCACAAAGGTGAAGAGGACAAGTCTTGCTCCAGCAGGATTTTTCCTCTTTAACAAGCACAGCTTTGTCCCAACTTCCCCTCCCAATCAATTCTCTGCTAAGGAGGCTCCAAACTCCCCATTCCTGGGTGAGGGAATCGGAGCTGGAGCTGCTCTCAGGGGATTTTACCCCCACGGAGCTGTGCCTGCATGGCCACCAGCACAATTCTGGGATTGGGTCCCTTCTTTAACATGCATGGGTTTGATTTGCTTTGATTATTTAAAATCTTCAACCAAATTAGCTGAATGCAGGAGCTGGTTCCATTTTTGGTAGGCTGTAGCACGAGGATGAATTGGGGGATCTGCTCATTCTCTTACTTTTCAAAAGAGACAGAACCAGGAGCTCCACCCCAGCTCTCCAACAGTTTGGGTCCATCTTACACCTGCTCATGTCACCCTTTTATAAATATTAATGGCAGCAGTTATGCTGCAAGGCAGGCCAAGGACTTTTGGCAAGGGAAGAGAAGAGAGGAAATATTTCCTCTGGCCACTTTTGAAGAGATTGTGACATTCACTTTGTAATCTACTAATAGGAAGGATCTTCTGCACAGTGTCAATTATAAACATTCTTATTTCAAACTGCTAAAAACATATGTTCTTAATTTAGTTTAATATTAAAAACCCCTACACTCTAAACTGATAGGAAAAAACCCCAAAATTTCATAAGATGCACAAAATGGAATTATACCTGAAATTGGTTTAACAATCAGCTGTTTAAAAGTAATCACTAAAAACACTTGCAGTTTTAGAATTATTTAAAATACAGGTACTAAGAATAGTGTGGTTCTGATATACCTTGACTGAAAATTCATACCATTTACTCTTTGAAAGTACTTAGGGAAAGTAAAAATCTTTCAGAAAATATTAACCTTCCTAAAATAAGTTTTATAGAGCGGGTTACTTGAGGTCTCAAGTAAACAAATAACAAAAATATGATTCTTCAGCAAGTTCTTCTGAGCCTCCAAATCAATCAACACTTGGCAGCATTTCTCAGCTGTTCCTATGAAAAGCCATGTACAGATTGCAGAAGCATCAGTTGCTCTGATAAATCTCACTATGCTAATGAGGTTGATTATTTTCTCTCTACAGATGAGGGGAATATTGGCATATAGGCAGTAAACTGTTATTAGCACATTCCCAATAACTGTTTTTATTTTCTGACTTATCTGACTGAGCTCATCTACAAATCTCCCAGGGTTTATGGACATGAGGAAATCAGCACCTTCCTGCTCCTATGTACCCCTCTGAAGTCTGCTGAAATGGACCTGGTTTCTCTGTAGACTAAAATTCCATAAGCATTTGACTCTTCTTCCTTCTGACTTTGTATTTGCATCTCCAGATAGAATACAATTAATCTATTTTAAAAGAAATACAGTGCATTTTATTGTGGCCATCTAAGTGGGTGCCAGTTATTAGATAAAAAAATCTAAATAAACGGGTTGATAACCACATAGTCTAACTGGGAAGGCTGCATTTTGTACATAACACAGATTTGGTTTGTCAAGAAAAAAAAAAAAACTATGCATGAAAAAGGCTTAGGGAATTATTTAATTACATCTAGACTTCCCATTTCTGCTATCCCTGCTCAGTTCAGAAGTGTGCCAAGAATGAAGCAGGGAAATACAGGTTACCAATAGGTTAAGCTCAATGGCATCTACTACAATGAAATTGCTTTTAGCTTCACCATAAATCAAACGGGGAAAGTATCTAAACAAACTGTATCTGCAAAGCTGAAATACTTCAACAGGAAGACAACAGAGCAGTGATTTAATCTTTCACCCCAAAATAACTGTACTACATGAATTGGTGCTATTACCCTATATCATAATATACTTTAGTACATGCAGGGCAATGAACATCAGGCAGGAGTAGGAACTCCATGATATTGCAATATATGATGCTAGAGAGTGCAAAGCAGAGGAGCAAAGCTGGAACAAATCAAACTCAGGGATAGAATAGTTCAATGTCAGAGAAATAAGAGGGAGCATCCTAGAGAAAAAAGAATATTGGAGGCAAATACAATCACTATCACATCTCTTGGAAAAGAAAATTAAAAGCTCCATGGGTTATAATGGAAATTTAACTCCTGGAAGTCTGGACAGCGAGGAACATTATTGGTGCAAACTCTAATTACAGAAGTGCTTAGACACGTACATTCAAATTCCTCACCACAGCGAGCCAATTAAACAACTGCAGCCAAGTTTGTCCTGAGCCCCCAGGGCCAGAGCTGCCTCCTGCAGTGCCCCTGCCTGGCTGAGAATGAATTCATGCCACAAACACCGCTGGAACAGAGCTGTAACCCTGGCACACAAAGGGCGTGAAAGCCTCCAGTAAAAGAGTCTCAAAATCCCCCAGAGCAGGGTTAGAGCTCACAGCAATTCCCCCACAGTGACCCGGAGTTAGGAGCATCCTTACCTCTCCCAGACTGCCCCTTCCTGGCACGGCCTCTCACCGCGGGCAGCCCCTTTATCAATCACAGCCCCTTTATCAATCACAGCCCCTTTTATCAATAACAGCCCCTTTATCAATCACAGCCCTTTTATGCCCCTCCTGCCTGGGAACCACCTCTTGACCAACCCACCACCCCACAATCAGCTTTTGCCCAGCTGAAGTCTACAAATAATCAGCACCTGATTAGCACCTCAAGACTTTCTGGCCAGAGAAATGAAAAACTGAGGGTCAGCCACCATCAGTGACTGGGTGTGGATTCCTCTGGGTGATCCAGGACAGTAAAACAATGAGATCAAATTTAGACAGGAAGAGAAGAGAAGGTCCACAAGACCCTCAAGGACTTTAAAATCCCTTTTTAGCACTCAGATAAATGGCCAAGCAGCTGAAGCTCTAGACCAAGGACAGTGAAGACTAATGGCTCTGTTCTCATGGCTGCTCTGGACAAATCTTAGGTCCCAAAGGGGCACTATTTGTTTCTCTATTTGTTCTGGAATGCAGGCTAAAAGAAGGAGTTTTTCCACACTTACGATTTTCCTCGTGGCTGTGTGTTTTGCTGTTGGCCAAGGTGACATTGTGACTTTACCCATACTCTAGAGGAGCATTAACTTCATCAAGAATTAGATACTGGCTTGTCTCACAGAACCACAAAGGAGGCTTTGTACATCCAGAAATCAGCATCTCACTGCTGATTATCCCACTTCTGCAGTGCCTGAACAGGAGAATGAAAGGTATTTAACAGCCAAAAGATATTTAGGAACTCAAGGGGGGAAGGAAACAACAACCAAGACATCCAACTCCCTGATCTGATACAACATAAATTCTTCTGTCAAATATGTACACACGTGTAGTGTCTTTTAAATTATGGCAATATTACTTTACGCAAAAGCTTTAACTCTGTGCAAATGATAGCTGGTACTATATCTTAGTATACATTTTTATTTATACCCCAGTTCCACTTATCTATGAGATACTCATCTTGTTAAATTTATCAAAAATAGCTTCAGCATCACCAGTGAGCAGGAAAAGGACCCAGAATCTGGGTTTTTACTGCCTGGCCTACTCTAGGATTTCTATACTCCTGCAATTCTAGGTATCCAAGCATCACCTGAAACAGCCAAGCTGTGTTTGACACAGCACAGTAAGGAGGGATTCAAAAATGTCAGAGATGCTGAACAATTAAAGCTCTAGGAGTTAGTCTTGAAAGGGTTCTTTTTGATGTTTCCTGCCTGTCTTATAGGCAAATTACCTTTGATAATCTGGACGCCTGGCTCAGAACATTATAAAATCAAAGTTAGTTCCCAATACATCAAACTTTAATTTAGACAGAAATGCCTCCCTCAGAGCTGAAATGCTCTTAGTACATGGGCAGCCTTAATCTTGCATGTTCCTCTGGTACAAAATAATATTTCAGCCTTGCCCTGTGCTGAGAGTTAAAAATAAATGCTGACAATTATAATTATGTACAAGTGAAGATAAAAGCAGACTCCATCAGACTGTGTTACACCAGAAACATTCCACCCGTTTGGGCCAGTTTGCTTTCTGCAGCTGGAAAGGTGAACGGAAGGAAAGCTGAAAAGTTAACATGGAAAAGATGATCAAGAACAAGCTGTAAAGCTTTTGAAAGATTTCACCTGTGAGCTCTCATAAAGTGAAGGAAATGTGCTTCCAAAGCAGGCTTTTATTGTTTCTTCTCTGAGGAAGAGAGGGGAGAAGTTTTATTAACATTGAAACACAGCCTAATTACGCTAGGGCAGGAATATACACTCTGTGTTGTACATATACAATTATCTCTAATGTATATCTATGCACTGATGGAGAGAGAGGAAAATGAAATTACAGACAGACCTGACAATGGAAGACAAGAACTCTGGGAGCCAACCTCTGCTGAAACCTGGACACTGAAGTTCAAATGGATACCTGTGCAGTCAGAAGGATGCTGCTTCAAAATATTGTCGTGTCCTTGGTAAAGAGCTTTTCCATGTTGGATTTTAAAAGTGACTTTTGGTTTGAAAGAAGCAGAAATCCCTCCCTTACCATGGGAGGGTGAAGAGGCTCACTATAGCCTGGCTGTTTGTTCTAAGAGAGTAACTCAATTTACTTGAGTACTGATCAATGCTAAACAATCAGAGAAGTTCATGTATTATGTATTTCAGAAGAACCTGTGCTTTTTAGTGGAATGTCACAAGGTTAAACTCCTGGTAGACACCGTCTCCCTCGAGCCCAATTTCTGCTACAGTGCTTCCTAGCCACATAATGAAGAAACAATAGCAAAATAAAGCATTATTTGGAACACATCATGAACTGCTCTCATAAACTTCAGCCTTCAGAAGTCATTAGATTTTACAGTCTGATGCAGCAGACAATTCTCAGGCCTCCATTTGCTGGCTGCACGGGGCAGTGTACACTGCTTTTTACCCTGTCTCAGGGATTATTGACAGAACAATTGTCACGGCTTGCACTGCTAATACCCTGCTAATGCATCAGCAGCTGAGAGTTTGTTACAGACTTCCTGGCAGGTGCACTGGAAAATCTGCCTCTGCCCATCATACTGAACAGTTACTGTAGGAAATATCCCAAATAAATCACCTTCAAGTTATCTGTTCTTCCTGCCATCGACTGCTTTCTGTGGTTTGTTTGATTCTCTTACATGAAATTGCACAAACACCAAACACTTGCTTTTAGTTCACAGCAATTCACAGGAAAGCTCTGTTTGATTTTTAAATGAAGCAAGACCATTTCCTACTCATAACTAAAGGACAAAATACTTGTGCATTCCTTGCAGCATCCTGCTGATGGGCACCTGTGAGGGCTGCTACTCTTAGATGATAACTCAAATACGACTACACACTAACAAAAATTATGCTTAAATTCAATCAGTTAAAACAGAGATGATTTATTTCTTTTCTGTTACCATGCACATGGAGGATCTCACACTAACACCTCCTCCTGAAGCTACAGGACCACAAAAAGTTATACTTCAAGGCTCTTTTTCTTTGTTTTTGACCTGGAATCATTCACAAATACAATTTGGGATAAGCTGCCCAAAGTTTATTGGAATCGCCATTCCTGGAAATATTAAAAAATAGCCAGAAAAGGCTCTGGGCACACCAAGGTTTGCCAAGCTTTGGTTGGGTTTTGGGTGAGAAGACATCCAGAGATCTTCCATGTCCTAGGTCATTCCAGAGTTCTTTCATAACAATTAGCAAAATTACACTCTCCACACCCAACCCTACACTGCACGAAGCGAAATGGATGGAAAACAGGTTAAGTTGTGGAGTGGATCTGATGGGGATCTGGCTCAGAGAATTCACTCAGAAAATGACATATGCTAACAATGGCTTTTAGAACTGGGAGAGATGGAGAAGGGATGATACCTTGGAACGCTCATTGAAATGTTCAGAGGCATTAATGCCACTATTTATACATCAACATATATTGCAAAGGTTACTTAACATCTCCTTAGATTAGTATGTTGTTCAGAATGAAATGAAAATTTATGACTGGGATTTTGAATAATTTATAGATATCACAGACTGGGGTACTTGAGAGTTCCTATTCAGTGGAATGAATACTCACATCTAGATCAAATACATAATATATAGATATGAAATTAATTGCATACAGGAAGAAAGGCAAGGAAGAGAGGCTGATGAAAAGGAGAAGTGGGTGCATGTTTTGCTGAGCACAGACAGAAAGCATTGCAAGAAATGGGTCACGGAGAAAGCAGAACAAAATGATCACAAGGTACATCATCAGAAGTCTATTCAGAAGTCTGCAAGGATGGAAAATCTGATGAGACATTAAAGGGCAGGAGAAAGGTTCCAAGATCTGTCCCCAGCCACTGGGACACAGCCAGAGCCTTTCTGCCGCTCCCTGCCCTTCTCAGGCCATTAAACTGCAGGAAGTCCCTATTTTAACTAATCTGGTAAAAGGCATGATTACTCATTATCTTTAGAGATCATTAATTAAAAGCAGGATTAGAACACACTATGCCGTTGGTGTGCCAGGGTCATTTTTCAAGGTAAGTTATTTCTCACACAAAGAAAAGAGAGAATTTTTAAAAGTTAGTTTTCAAGATAAAGTGCAAGACTTTGGGGAAACCTGTATCATCTGCTATGAACTTTATCATTGCCATAGCCTTCAGGTCCTTTAGGTATGCAATTACACATTTTTACTAATTAGCATTAGCTTATATTTACTGCCACTGCATTCTGGGTTGTGTTTATCAGTAGAGGTCTGTGATGGGAACTCACAAACTCAGCAGAATTACAAAACTTTGGAAAAAGATGGTATTTGTGCTCACACAGACCAGACCCAGGGAAAAAAAAAATATTGATTTATAGGATGGCAGCCTCAATAATCTTCACAGTAATGAAAATCTTCTTATTCTGGTGGGCAACCAGAAGGATTGGATCTCCCTTCAGGATTTGCTTCCACAGCCCTTGAAATTGCTGTTAAAGGAATCCAACCCCCCCATAATTCTATTTTGACAATTTACATTCTAAAACCCCACCCTTAACATTTGAAGGTTCAGGATTGGTATTTAAATCAAAGCTTAAATATGCACACACTGGATTTTCTCTTCTTTCAAGTGAGTCCTTTTGAAAAAAAAAAAAGAAAAACACAACAAATATTCCTTTATTTCCACGAGATGAGGTTAATGCATTCCCAAGGAGACACTACTTTTGCAGATGCCTTGAATTAGAGAGCTGCTACGGTTATCATTATGCAGCTATTCAAATAGACAATTTTAGAACTTGGCAAAAAGGAGCAAAATAATGTGTCATAATACTCTGTCCAGACTCAATGCAGGAAAAAGAGAACATGTAAAAGTCAAAATGCTGAAAATAATCAAGCAGAATAATGCTTGAAAATTTGAAAATTATAGGTATGTCTGACATTAAGATATGAAATGTATACATCCAAGGTAGGGAAGAAAAGCACAGTGGTAGCATAATTTACATAGAAAAAAGAATCTGAAATCTGAACAACAGGCAGAATAGAAATAGTGCTGTGTGAAATTTAAGATCTAGAGGTGCAAAAAAAATCAGGTTTTTTTTTTTTTTTTCCTTTGTCTTTTCTTTCTGCAGTTTTTTACACTGTGCTGGGGATGGATCCTTGGGTACAATCAAATATACAGACACATCAAACCATACCGTGAGGATTCAATTGCCAAACGTTTATGGATGCAACCACAAGTCATCACAAAATCTAGAAGAAAAGATGCCACTGAGGTAGCCAACAACTGCAGAAATCTGATTTATCTCCTGTTAAACTTTACCATGAACTCACACATTAATTTGTGTTCTCAGGGGACCTTGGCTGTAATCCTTCTCTGGGACTTACCGAGTAGTGAAAAAGTGTTTAAAAGTCTTAATTAAGGTCATATTAATGATTGGCAATATCACAAAAGCAGTTGACAGGAATTGACAGAAGCAAAGTTCAGAACCGGAAACAAAGGCGGCAGTCAGGTCAGAAATTAGATTAATTTGCAGATTAAAAAAAGAGACTTTTACAAGTCTTCCAAAAGTTTTTAATTTCTACATTTTATCAGAGCAATTTACTTTACTGCATTATCTTTTTCTTTAGGTGGCAGGCAAATGGAAAAAATAAAAAAGCAATTTAAGTACAAAATCACAGACTCACAGCATCATTGATAACGGACAGATCCAATGGGAGCAGAGTTAGGTCAAACCCCATCTGTTTTAAAAATCACAGCAAAGTGCAAATGAGTCCAATAAAATGGTCTATTTTTAATATAATGATGTCCTGTCTGCAGAATACGATAATACAGGACAGACCTGAAACTAATCTTAAAATACCTCATTTACTAATTCTTCCATAAAAAGTAACTGCAACAATTAGCAGCTTAATACATTTTCATTCACGAGCAGTGAAGAGAGGTCTTGTTCATATTTGATAAGAGCATGAAGCAGATCTGAGGCAATGTAATTAACCAGTTATACTTATTATTAAATTGGAGTTGTCTTTTCAGTCAGAACTGCTATTTGTAACTTGCCACCTGAAATAAGTTTATCTGCTGTCGCCACATTGCTGTAGTGCAGGATGCTGACTTTATTGAGTGGTTTTGTTAGAAAAGGATCAAAACGAATAAATAATCATACAAAGACTCCCTGCTCTCAAGTTTTCTCCTCCAGAATCCTACAGACACAAGGATAACTCTCTGTGGATGTATGAACAGACATGCTGAAAGCTGGACACAAATGAGACACTTGCATAGGTAGCTAACATGTATTTTCTAGAATTCCTTGTGGCTCTAGTCTTTGTAGAAATGACAGAAAAAATTCAAAATGTGGACTTGCTCTAACCTTTTAATAAAGATCTTCTATTCCAGAAGAGGAAATAAAAAATCACCAATAGCTTAATTATTACTTTGGACCCTTTCTCATACGTATTTCACTCGACAGGTGTGACAAGGAACCCTTTAAATGCAGCCCTAAAGACAAGAAAAGTAAAGGCTGTCACAGCACACAGATTGATGCCTCTTTCTGAGAATATGCAGAACAATATTCTGTTTACATTTACCTAATTTTTAAAAGCCAAAATAGAATATTCCTCCTAGGAGTTCTGAAAATCAGTGTCTCCACAGAGGTGAAGGTGATAAGAGAAAAAGTGATTTGCCATGACCTTTCTAAATGGCTTTCTGAATGTTTTGTTTTGTTGTGAATTATTTTGTTTGGAGTTTGTTTGAGAGGTTTTCCTTTTTAATGTTTCAAAGACATTAGAACAAAAAATAGAACAGGAACAATGCTGTAAATACAAAGAACTGGCACTTTTCTCCCTGCGTCATTTTTGCTCACAGTTTTTGGTTTTTTTTGAAAAACCAAAACTTACTGCCTATTAAATTTTGAAGCTGAGCTATGCAAGATTTGATAGTTTAGTTGCTTTGTTTGTTATGTGGTATTGATTCCAGGCTTCCCAAACCAATGCAAACAAATCTGCACCCCAATTAGCTGTCATAAATCCATTTATTTCCTGGGGCTGCCTGGCAGACACCTGCTACACCACGGACTGAAAGCACCGAGGTGCCATTGCAACCATTAACTTGGGGAGGGAGAGGAGAGGAAAATAAAGCAATGCTGTAA
Organism: Picathartes gymnocephalus; assembly: GCA_013390045.1. NCBI lineage: Eukaryota > Metazoa > Chordata > Aves > Passeriformes > Picathartidae > Picathartes > Picathartes gymnocephalus. The sequence continues at coordinate 478,416 of WEKY01048621.1, read as the reverse complement.
CCTCAACCTTCCACTGATTTCTTTTCCATGCCAAACACAATCTGGCTCTGATTTTTAAGCAGACCATTTTCCCTTTGCAGAGATCAACCCAGAGAACAAGAAGGAGACAATAAAACAAATGGAACCTCAATGGACCCTGCAGGAAAATGTATTTACACTACCAACAATCCTTTTGATTAAAGTGGGATACAAGAAACATGGCTTTAATGATTGAAATTATCTATTCCTGATCATTTTGCTTGCTGATTTAAAGGAGGGAAGGCAGAGATGAGTGCAATTCTAACCATAACAACGAGCGTGTGGCAATCATGAGATTTGGTGGCCAACGCTGCCTGAATCTACCTTTGAAAGTAGGACAAGGCAGGGCCAGCTGCTCTTAAATCTCAGGTAATTATCTTAAGACCTTCTTCTTCCCCTTCCCCCATCCCTTCCCTTCCCTTGAGCGGCAACAATAAAAACTTTTAAATGCATATGCAAATAAATAATTTAACTAAATCACTTTGATCACTAGAAACTGTTAGTTAACATTAGAATGTTTCAGCTGAGAGAGATTCAGAGAGATTAATTTGTCTTCCACTGTGCACAACAGCTATTCAAAATCCTCTAAAGACCAGGCTGTGTTGTAATGAAGCATATTTACAGCTTTCTTTATATTTTATTTAGCAAGTAAATACTCTGGCATTTTCAAACTGAAGGGATCTTATTTGTTTTCATGGGACACATCTTTCCAAACAGCAGCATGTGCAGACAACACTGTTTGAAATGGTCTCTGTTCCTGAGCCAAAATCCACTTGGGAAATCCTTGCCGTGCATCTCCAGGTTTTTATATCATATTTTGGTGTTCATGGATATTAAATTTCCTACCCAACCATACCCTCGGATCTGGAAGAACACCACGATACCTTGCTGACTGCAGCTATTAGAACCTTTTTTGCTTTCCAGAGACCCATTCAAGCCAAAATTGTTCACTGGAGGACATTTCTTCCACACCTCAACACCACAGCACTAAATGGCCTATAAAATTACCAGAGGGCTACACACCATTACTCTTTAAATAGCCTAGAGTAGAACATTAATGAAAGATGAATATTTATGTGGATTCCAGTATCCTAATTTACAGATGACACCCTTTGGTGGGCAGTTTGGAGTTGACCAGGACACTGCACTTGAAAGTAAATTGAAGATTACACTCGATAAAAAGGAAATTGAAGATAAAATTCACCTATGCACCTTCCAAAACAGATGTTACTGTTTCAGATGGCTGCAAGAAAAACTACAACAGAGAAACCACATGTACCCTGTCAGACCAGGATTCCATCCTAAAGGCCTCTCCCTTCCTGTATCCAACTGAATTCCTTCCTGACAAAACCTTCCTGGAACTCTGTCCTCTTCAGGTTTCTTTAGTCAGAGAAGGCCATTTGAAAATGGACTCTATTAGCACTAATCTCCATTTTGAATTCTTCAAGGAGTTGAGCAGGTTTCTTTCTTCCCCCAAAATTGTTCATACATCCCAAACATGTTTATATTTAATTGCTGTAAGAAACCGTTATGAAAAGTAGCCAAATAAAAGGAATATTATTCTTTCTTTGAGATAAAAACTTTATTTTCCCTGATGAGACCTCCTGTCTCTCTGCTGGGCAGTGAGGTAGAGATCTGCTGGCCCTGAGAGAAGTTCTGCTTTTAAGCTCCTCTCCCTGACTCATCTGATAATCAGACACCTACAGGTGGGCACATTCTGCAAGAATCAATAGTAAAAAATGTTTGTATCCACTGAACTTTTATTTTTCGATCATGTTGTCAGACAACTTCCAAATAAGTTTAAGTGTACATGTTCTGCCATGTGTCTCTTTGTTAAAAATAGAGGCATTAAGTCACTTTCAAGTGACAGCGGTTTTGGAATTTACATCTCTTCATGGAATATTGTAGTGACATCAAAAATCTTCTGTGGAAATGCACACTTTCATGTCTTTAAAGACATCGAGCATCATCTACTCCGAGAGTCTAAACCTCCCAAAACACAGCACGAGGAATTATCAGTGGGTTTAGGCTAATTATAGACACACCATCACAAAATTTTAATCTTACTTGAAACTCTCTTTCTGGACTTTGTGTTCATATGAATTTGCAATGCAGGTTCTTTTTTTATTAAACAGCAGGATTAATTATGTGATATTTAGGTTATTAGTAGGTAAGTGCAGAATTACACATTTTATAAATATTTACCAGAAGCAGCATTTTAAACTTCCTTGTGGAGATCTGTGTATGCAGCTGAATGCCAGGATTATGAGGGATGAAGAAATTTAGCACAATTCTTCTGGAACATTTCCTATGGAGCAGGCTTTAAAATGATGACTTTTTTTTTCATGACAATGACTAGAAACATCATGGGCCAACCAGAAGGTGATTCACCACTCCCTGAAATCAAGAACAACTAAGAGAAATAACAGCATTGTACAAACTCCCAGCTCTCTATTTCAGTCTTAAAGAAACCAGTAAATTTTTATTCCCCCAGGCCATAATTAGTACTAAGTGGAAGAAGCTCACGAATTGAAGATACAACAATTGTGATTCTCATAATTAAGGATGAAATTTTAAACATGGCTCAGATTGAAAGGAAGAAGAAAATTAAGGTTAGACTAAAAAAGATTTCAGACCTTAAGATTTGGTAATCCTTATACCAATGTTGTATTGAAACTCTGCCATTCACTTTAGGGTATAAACCCCTCATTTTAAGAGCAATAATATTTAAAAACAAAAGGTGGAAGTAAATTTGAAAAGTTTCTTTTCTCCCCCATTTCCAGTCAGTACCTGCAGCAAGTCTGCTTTTGTATACAGGATGTCACCAGGGAAGGCATCATGATTTGGAAGATTGCTTAAAAACACTGTCATCTCAACACTGAGGGATATAAATCGTGCTCCTAATGTGATCTGAAGGAAAGAAAATCCCCAATATGCACATCCTTATTCCCAGGAGATCCGCTGAATCGCAGCTCTGCTTTTCCTCAGCAAGACGAAGCGTGGCTGGAAACGTTGGTGACAGCAGCAGGTGGAGGGAAGGCTCCTAAGGGTGGAAATTTCAAACTCAGGGTGCCAAATTCCTCCTTGGCTCAAGCTGCAGACAGTTTTATGGGGATCAACATTAACACTTCACGCTACCTAAAGGCTTGGCCGGAGGAGTGGAAGCAATTTCCTGGCTGAGTTTTGTCAGGGTGTCCTGAACTTGTAGCGCTGGTGCTGCTCCCAATCCCTGGATACCAGCAGGAAAACCAGAGTTGGCTGATGGCAACTTTTATTCTAAATAGCATTTTTTGTTAAAATTGTAAGAAAGACATATGTTTAATTATCAGAAAAAAAATTGTTAAGGGAAGCAAAATTACTGCTAAATATCCCTGGAAATATAATTTCCAAGAGACTTTTTATTCTCGTGTGATACGTGATTAATCTTTGATTTATTATTTTGCTGCACAGCTATTAATTTTATTACTTAGAGCAGGACAATTTGTAATAGACTTGATTTAAAATGCCATTCAGCTGTAAACTAATAATAAATACTGGTATTGCCACAGCTGTCAAACGCTTGCATGAAATTAAAAAGGAACCATTTCTGGAGGTTTTTGACAAATACCAGTCTTGAAGGTGTGTTATTAGCTAATAAGTTTCAAATAAGGAGCTCTATTTATCATTCACTCATTAAAATGTGCTTTTTTCACACTTATTATCCAATTAGTACCAGACAACTTGTTTTGCTGTTATCACTATTGAACAATAGTTGGAAAAGATATAACAAATATAATGGCCACAATAATTTTTTAAAGCATTAGAAGCCAAAATGAAAACAAACAAAAACTTGCCAATGTGTATTTGCTGCATAGCACTGTAATGGAATTAACTAAGAATGCAATATTAATATGTTTGGCTATGTTGCAAACTTGAAAGATCAAACAGTTTTTATGCTTCAATAAATAAGAAATACACTGAAAAATGTTTTTGTCTGCATATGCTGAGCTGGAAACAGACAGCAACAGAGCAACCCCCATGGTTACCAAGCCTGGTGTGGTTTTAGTAAAGAAAAGCTGAAGAGGTTCAGTAGACAAAAGTCAAAGTGCTCCTCCTCTTAGAAAAAGAAAAAAAAAAAAAAAAAAAAAAAAAAAAAANAGAAAAAAAAAAAAAGAAAAAGTAAGAAGCTAATAAAATATATCAAGATTAATTTATGTTGGAAAAATATAAGTAGAGGAAATTGGATGAATCCCCTTTCTCAAAAGACCCATCTTTGATCCTTAAAATCTTTCAGTAAGTTTAAATTAACGACAAGTGATCGCTATTCACCACTGCAGCCTTTTCCTCACCCTCAAAACCCCACTTAAGGCTTTGATCTCATTCGTGCCCAGCTAATTCCATTCTGCTTAAATATTACAGATTGCTTTGATAAAGAGTTCCTGTGCTTCTCCATTTTACAGGTTTGACTTCAACAGCACCACTCAATCCAGCCACTAAGAGCCACACTTGCAAAGTAGAATCTATAGGTCACTTCATCTGTGAAGATATTATTTTGCTGAAAAATATCAAGGTTTCCTGATCAGTTTATTAGCTCTGTAATTATCCAAAGCCAAGCCAATTATGTCAGAAAAAAAAGGACAAATTGCCTTGACTGATGTTAAATAGCTCCAGCCAGAAATCCTCATTGTCACGCTGAGTGAACAGCAAAAATTTACCTTTATACTTTTATGGCCCTGTACTTAACCAGGTATGAAGGAACCTTTAGGGAAGAGGCTGTTAAAACGCAATTAGATATTTGTTCCTTCATTCTCTTGTCCAGCCTTTTCCCCAAACCAACTGCAAAGGTTTAAGGGAGAGACAGAGAGAAGCAAAAGCTGACAGAGACAGTCGGGTGCTTTCCAAGCTGAAAACTTCCAGCTCTGTGGGCTGTGGAGCCAATGTCCCATCAGGAAACAGGACCCACACTCCTCAAAGCGATGCTGTCAACGCTCATTTTGTCACTGCTGCTGTGAACTCAAACACAGAGATCACACACTGGAGGAAGGAGAAAAGGCTGATATAATCCTGGGACTCTCATGGAGCCAAAACTTGATTACGGCAGAGGTTTTCACAGAACGAGGGCTGTGAAAATATGCAAGCCAAGTAAAATAAAATGATACAAATCAAAAATAAAATCCTTTCACTGCAAGCCTGTATATGCACCTTTCAAGAGTCCATTTAAGTGTCTCTTTTTATTTCAGAGCTACAACTGACAATACTTGTAATAAATCCAATAAGCTGGGCTCCATTCCATCAGCCAGTGGCTGTGACAGTAATTGTCTTTCTCAAGAGAGACTTCCAGGACAAACAGAACTCCTAACTTCTAAAAGAAACGAAGAACAAGATTACACATTATTGAATTCAATGACAAAATTGCAGTTAAGTTCAGGAAGCATAAGCACATCTCCTAAAGAAAAAAGGACAAAGGCTACAAGTTTGAAACAGAAATTATATTTGTGTACTTCTATTTTCACTCTCTTATAAATGTAATTGAGAAAGGGAGACTTTCTTCTGGAGAACACACATCATTTCCATGGTATCATTTAGGAATGATGAAGTATCAGCAGTAAAATTAAGGGTAAACACAAGCTAAAAAATCTGGTCCAATGTCTGCAATAAAGAAATTCTTCCAAAAGTAAAACAAAGTTCTAAATGTGATACAGCTAGATCATGCCATCACAAATGTAAATAGATTAATAAATAAAATTTGCATTTATAAAGAAGCTGACATGCTGACACATAAAACAGGGATGGTATTTTTTAAAAATACCAGTTCTCTGGAGGGTGTTAATAAACATCTACTGCCCAGAAGTGGCTCTGAACTGTGTGCTGCACCTCTTGTCTTTTTAAAGGGTATAAGAGCTATTAAGAGCATTTTGTTTTTTGCAAGTCTCAAACTCACAAAACGTAGAGAAAGCAGGGATGCCCTGTGAAAATACTATTCCCCCAAACAGAAAGAAAGAAGTCTGAACATAATTGAAGAACACCTTGATAATTTCACAGATTGCCACTGCACCTCGAAATTCTACTCTGCTGAGTGCAGTGCAGGGGTTTATATGATCTTATAAGAGATTTTCTTAATAGAATGTTCAGCAAACAACTTCTAACTTCTCACCTTGGATTTAATCAGACATTTTTCCAGAAAAATCTTTTGGAACACAATGCATGACAAGAATAGTGTTTCCAGGACCTCTTCAAAAAGTGCTTGAGAGATGGAATATGTCTGGAAAGTTGTATATGAACATACTTCTGGAAATACCTACCTTGTCTTTACTTTTTTTTTTGTTTGACTGTGGCATCAGATACTTGAGCACTGAGAAATGTTTCTTTCTCTGTGCACAATGCCTTCAGTTGATGTGCTCACGTCACAGAGATGTCACTGTGAGCAAGGAAAAAACCACTCAATAACTTTTTTGGTCTGAGCATTCCAGCAGAACGAATCATATTAAGAATCTCAATATTACTGCCATTAAAGAATATTATAAAAAATATTATTTCTTTCCTCAAACAAATTTAAAAAAAAAAAAAAATCCTTCTTTTCACTGCACAAACACATATCTATATCAGATTCTACGAATTTGGATTTGGATTCAGTTTTTTCTTTAATTGCACTGGCCCAGATTGTAAATCTGTTCTATGTGAGATTGCAAGTTTATTTCTATATCATATATATAATCCAAATACTGTCAGTGCTGAAAAAATTAGCCTTTTTTTGTTCAGTCAGTTTGTGAAGTACCATCAGCTCCACCCATTTGACAATCCTCTAGTGAAGGGAAAAAGGCAAAATAGTAATCAGAGACAGATGATATTATAATCTCATGCTGGATGTTTGACTAGCATGAAAAGAAACATCTTCCAAGTACTTGTGGAAGTTGTAATGATGAAAATATGAAAAATCATGAAAAACACTCAGAATGAAAAACCATCTGACATTGCATAAAGTGCACTGGAGTGCTGCTTTGCTGAGTGCAAACAGGGATGTGCAGCCTCTCTGTGTTCCCCGTATATTCCAGCTCAGTTCAGTGGGAAAGTCAAACCCTGGTGTTATAGTAATGGATATTCTTAAGTATCTACAAAATATTTAAGGCAAGAGGATCTTCTGTCACAGAAAAAAATTGGATTAAATGCTATCTGTTCATCAAGAAGATTGAGTAACACTAAAATCTGCTAAAAATGCAGAATGTTTAACGTTTTGGAAAATCTGTTGAAGGAGATAATAGAGGAGAGAGATCAGAGAAACCACTCCAAGGTCTGGAGATGCTGGCTGTGTGGAGCCCATCTCACACTGCAGCAAGCCACTCTGATGCACAACACAAGTAACAGGTACCTTTGCAACTAATTAGAGGAATTTGAAACTCATTATGAGAGGATCAGCTTGGCAGACAAATAAATCATCTGCGCTCTGTGTGAGCATTCCGTGGGGACAGGAGCACAGAGCACACCAGCACCAGACCCAGCCATCTCCTGGGAACTGGATGAACACACCTGGAATTGTGGTTTCTCAAGGTCACCACTGGTGACACATCACATCACGAGGGAAGGGAGAAGGAACAGAGAAAAACCAGCTGGCATTCTGAAATTTGGTGTTTGAGTGATGGTCAAGGGTGTCAGGAAAGGGGAAGGTTGTGGGTTCATTCTATCACAAGGTGGGAGAAGTCCTTCAGGGGCTGGAGCTGTCCTCAGGGTTTCTGGTAACCAGGAGAGGTGCACACAACCAGTCTCTTCCTCAAACCCAGTCTGAATTCTTCACATCTCCATGTGCCACGTCTCCTGAATGATGTTTCATACCCATATTTACTGTGTCTGAATAAAGGATCTCAGCTCCCCAATTTTACTCCTTACATGTGAGTCACAAGTATGTAAAAATCTTATTTCAATGCCTCTTTCAGATGTATCTAAATGCAAAATGGCATAAGAAAAATTGATTTTTTTCCCCCGTACTCTGAAGTGTCTCCTTTGCTTAGCCACCCCACATACATTTACCTACCTGCTGCTATCACCAGTATCTCACTGGTATCTGCTTCCCTTTCAATATTGAGTTCCTTTAAAGTAGGCTAAATTGGGAACTATTTGATGTCTCCTGAACGAGCTGTTTCTAACAGGACCCTTGTCCAGGAAGAAGCCTTGCCACCCGGGAGACTCTGTCAAACACAGCAGACATCAAAGGGAGACAGAGCTCTGCTGCCCTTCTCTGCTGCCATTCTCAGCAAGAAGCTTTCCCCCACCCCGCCTTCCCTTCCATAAAGCTCTGGCTATTCCAGCATCATAATCCCAGGAAAAAGCCAGTGCAGAAGGATTTCCTGCATTCTGCTCTTCCCTTTGGAAAGCTGACAGCCCCCAGGCTCTGCTGGGAAAACGAACCAGGCTCTGGCAGGCAACAGCTGTTCCAGCAATCGGCACAGCCTCACCGCAGAGGGTTTTTTTACACAGAGTTTTCTCTTCCGCAATTCTTTGGCACTCATGTGAGCATCTTCCCACTTGTTATTGTCCAGCACGTGGAGATCCAAGCACTGCTGAGGGCAGCAAGGACTTTTAAACTGCTTTTCGTGCTGCAGATGGATATGGAGGGGAACACGTGCAGCAGAAATAAATGCAGGTACCACCTTCCCTCCTGCTGCTCCACAGGTGTCCTGAGCACATTTCTGTGTGCTCTCTTTACCGTTCCTGGGCCCTACTTCCAGCCACTCCATCTTGGCATCTCTCTGATTACACCTGCCTGCAGCCTCACCAGGCTGCATTATCACCATTATCTGAAGCAGCAGTGGCCTCTCCTAATCCTGTCAGGACGTTTGTGCAGCCTCCTGGTAATCTTGGAGCACTAATCCTGCAGCAGGTTGGGGCTGACACGAGCAAAACCCAGGATTTTAACAAAGAAGAACATCGAACAAACCCGAGTGTTTCTAAGAAGCTGCAGGAAGAACATGAGATAAGGAGGCAGGCATCAGTGTACAGGACAGATAAAGTGATTAAAGGAAGGGTACTCAGCAGTATGAGCAATAATAAAACGTTGTTTTTTGTTTTTTTTTTTCTTTCCATTCAGAAGAAATTCCAGGTGTTCTCCAAGATTTAGTGCCATGACAAACCTCACACTGCTCCTTAAAATTCCCGTTTGGTTATTTATCAATTTAACTGACAAATGACATACAGAAATTTCTCTGCCAAGAAAAAGAGATGGTGTAAGTCCCAGTATACAAAATAGCAGGTATTTCTTCCACTGTAGGATTTGAAATATCACATTCTGTAAAGTTCTGGTGACTGCAAAGAGGAATTGAATGGTTAAAGGGTACAGTGATCCAAGTTATTCCTACAGTTGTACAGTTATTCCTTCTTTTGTAATAATCTCATGTCTGTGCATATGTAGAACAAGAGAATGTCATTCCTTTGAGTAAAGCAACCAAAATATTCTTTGCTGTCTAATTGTAATGGTTTCTGCATATGCAAGAGAAACATAAACCCGATTTTTTCTTCTGGAACAAATATTCAACCTGTCAAGAACAGCACTTGATGTCAGGATTGTGAAGTGTGGATGAAATGACAGACCAGCAGAGGGAATCTGATAAGAGATTAATGAGATGTGCTCCATGCAGTCAGAAAAGTACTTGAAATAAGAAACTAGGAAATGGGGGGAAAAAAGAGAGAAAAACAATAGGGGAGAGCAAGGAGCTGCTTTCTGAGGCTTCTGTTGTGATCCTGTGGCAGAGGAGGGATACAAAATGTTATTATTGAGACTTTTCAGAACATCTGTGAATCAAGAGCAAGGGGAGAGAACTGGGCACACCTTGAGCAGGTGTATTTACCTTTGCAGAGTCCACAACCTTTGTTTTGCAATATTTGGGCCACTCTGTGTATTTATTTGGCCTGGCACCAGCCATGCATCCCCTCCCACACACTGACGGCACATCCAAATATGCAACCACCTGCACCAAGAGCCAGAAGCAGAGCTTCCAGCACCCAGTGCTTGGCAAAAGCTGGGTTGTCATTTTTTGGAGGTTACCCTGTCCCTCTGAAGGAACTGGACCAGGGCAGAGGCTCCACCGAGCACAACCAACACCACCTGCAGTGGAGCACCAGAAATGCAACTCTCTCTGAACGAGGGTGAGGAGAGCCAAGGATTCCTGTCCATGTGACAGGGCTGAAATGTCGATATAAAGCATAATTCAATATATTGCTGAGCCTTTACCAGCACAGAAACCCAGCAGAACTTCAGCCACATTTCACTGATGAGAAACAGGCACGGGGATACATTGGCCAAAGAGATTTCAAAGATGTTTGAACAGTTAACAGGTGTCACACACACGGTGTCTCCTGTGGCCCCAAGCACAGCTCAAACCGGTGTAACCGAGCAGCAGAAAGGGCCCTGTCACAGTTAGGATAAAACCCAAAATGCCAATCTCGTGCCTTGAATATTATACATTGTGTCTGTGAAGATGCTGAGACACAGTGAAATAATATGAGTTTATCCTGAATCTATAGATATAACAAAATAAAATTAAAGAAAACAAAGTACATTCTAACATTTCCCTATTTCGATGAAAAATCTATTTAATTTATATTTAGGCTAAGTTTTATTTTTATGAAAATTGCAAGAATTATGATAAAACTGGGCCAGTTAGAATAACTCATTTGGCTTTTTGAGATATTTAATTTGAGACCAATAGTTCTTTTTTCTTTTGGAGACCTCAATTTAAAAAATTTTGTCACTTCTAAAGTATTACTTCAGTATTTATCAACTCAGCCTAAATGTGAAAGTGAAAAGGGATAATTCACCACACACAGAGTAACAAGAAATCACACAAAAAATAGACTGGTGTGAGGTTCAGCATAATTCCTGTTTTGACAGTCAGACAGTACTAGACTGTGAAAATACAAGGATTAAAGAATTAGAAACAGGAGCAATTATTTTTGGAAGTCCTTACCTCTTCCAGCTTTTTTTTAAGATGTTTTTAAAAAACTTTTCCTGGTCGAGAGTCTTAAATTGAAAACAAATACCAGATCTGTTCAATGAATTACCAAAAAATGCCTTTATAGAGGCACAGTGAAGGAAACTGAAATATTGCTCAAGTACAGGAAATAAAATACACCCCCATAGTGAGACTCCTGGTAGATTCTTATTTGTTGCCATTGTTTTTCTTTCACATAAAAATGGCCTTGGCTGTAAAGTTAAACTTAAATTTTAAAAAAGGAAAAGAAATAGCACATTTGCTGCTGTCTTGCATTTCGTACTGGTTTATTTATGGATTTTTTGGGTTTTTTTTTTTTTTTTTTTTTTACCTCACAAGTTTAATGGAATTTTTACTGTGACTTTATAGCTGTGTGATTTATAATACATCAAACAAGTCAAATCAATCAGTAAAGGCTTAAAAATCAGCACAGGTTCAGATGGCTCCTTTAAAACAAATCATTACAGCTGTTAGAGCTCTAACATACATAACAGGGATTGACCACTAATGTGAGTTATTTTAAAATCTCATTTTCTTGGTAAGAAATGCTGCCCTTTGTATATAACTTTTTAACGATCTAATAAAACTATCTGCAGAAATACAGCACAAAATACAGCTCTTCCCTGTATATATCTGCCAAGAAGCCCTTTAAATATATATCTATACCATTCTTTAAAGGAAACCTACCCGTGTTCTCATTGATATGGAAAGTAAAATCTCTTTAAATACTTTATACTGTTATTTAAATCATCTACACTTGCCTTTAAATATGCTGCACTATTTTTTTTTTTTTTAACAGAACCTATCCACATTCTCGTTGCTGTGGAGAGTTAAATCAGCTTTTTAATTGGCACACCTCTGCCATGAAACTTAAGAAATAGGTATTCCTATTATGCTCTAAATATCATCACATATAAGGAAGGTTCTTTCACCTTAGAGGTAAGGAGATCTTGGCAGAAGGAGAGGTTTATACACACTAAAGCAGCAGATAATTTTCTACCCTAAAGCGTATAACTACAGGAGTTTGTGACCGTAAGTTATACACAAGAACTTGAGTTGTATTATACTCACTTGGTATCAGGTTCAGCAGACCCACCAATGTTAATTTTGATTTGTTATAATAAATTAAACTTTTTCTTGAGCCAGAACTACGTTTTGATTGTTATCAATTTAATGTAATCACCCAATAAGAACGGTCAGTTTGAATAATCTCCATCATCATGAATATTTTATGGATGTCCTTGGAAAAGACCCAGCCAAGGTCACCTCTATGATAAATAGCAAAAAGATCTATTTCCAGTCCCTCCAGTACAACAGATTCATTAGAACTCCATTAGAAAAGAAGAAATAACATTTCCTCCGAAGGATTTCTCCCTTCACTCTAAACAAACATGAATTTGTAGCATCCAGAACTCCATTAAGCTTGCTACAAAATCACAATATTGCCTCGTCTTTTTGCTCTCACTTTCAGTCCAAGGGATTTGTAGATTTGGAGGTCAATCTTTTTCCCCAATTATCTGAGAATAATCTGAGAACTACACTATCACCTGGACATGGTTACCATGAACTTTAGGGCAGAGATGAGTTTTGTTGTGCTTGGGTTTGATCAGTGCCCAGTGGTGCTCCCCACTGCTACAGCAGAACATTTACAGAGCCAGTACATGAAATTCTCTTTATTCCTTTCTAGGAAGTTTTCACTGCATAATTACATTACAAGTGCTACTGAATGTGCCAAGCTATGATGGAAACAAAGCGAATAGACTGAAGGAAGGATTAGCAGCAGTTATATGAATGCAAATGAAACTAAAGAACTCTTTCATTTATTCCACTTTTTTTTTTTTTTAAAGGGAAAGAAAATCATAAACTCCCCCACAAACCAAGAAATCCTCTGTAATTCAAAGTATATTGAGCATCTTTATTCTTTGCCTTTTTTCTCCCTTTTCCCATGAAATAATTTAATGAAGCTGAGGGGATTACTGCACTAAGTTTTAAGAGCTTTGCAAACAACAGGTTCTCTCACACTGCTCACTAAACACTAGGCTCTGCTAAAATCACATCATTTAGAAAGCCACATTTCTTTATAAATGTCCAATGTCTTGTAACTCTTGTTCATCAGAGGTGTAGGACGCACATTCTCCAGTGCACCTCCCTTTTCACAGACATTTCTGGCTGTTTCTGAAATCATTGATATTCCTGATATCTCCTCTCACCCCTGATAACCATGATAAGGCCCTGCCATTTTCACTGTGGCTTTTAACTTTTCACTTCTAGGTAATGGAACTTTTCTGAATCCCTTTGTTAAGGCATCAAAGCTTTTAATGCTGTGAGTCCATTATCATGGCAAGCATGCACACCAACTGAAAAATAAGCATAGAAATTTAAGAGAAGGTTTATTAATAGTTTGGTTTAGCACATTTTCCCAAAATGTGGTTCATTTCTGTGGATTTTAAGACTGGACAGTAAAAGAAAAAGAAGAAAGAAGAAATGTAACTCTCTACAGCAAGCTGGGGTTTGTAGTGAGGGTGGAATGGTCTCTGCTCTCAGGTGACAAGGGACAGGATGAGAGGAAATGAACTCAAGTTGTGCCAGGGGATGTTTAGATTGGATTTTAGGAAAAAGATTCTTCACTGAAAGGGTGATCAAACATTGCAACAAGCTGCCCAGGGAAGTGATGGAGTCACCATCCCTGGAATCATTCCAAAAACGTGTGGCTGTGGCACTTGGAGATGGGGTTTGGGGTGAACGCAGCAGTGCTGGCTTAATGGTTGGACTCAATGACCTTAGAGGGCTTTTCCAACCTCAACAATTCCATGGTTCCATGATAAACTCTAAATCCACTCAGCTCATTTCCTAAGAGGTGTTTTTATCTTTACTAAGTGGCCTGAAGTCAAACACTGAGTTAAATAGTGGCTAATAACTATGAGCCTAAGCACTCAATTAACCAAGGCACAAAGTATTTAAGATGTTTAGAATTTTACTCCAGAAATGGTGGCTACTATTTTCTGCTCTGTACCATTTTTTTTTTTTTCCTTGAAACACTCCTTCCTAAAAGAAAAGCATGGGGAATCATTTGTTATGCTAAGGATCCTCTGGACAGGTGTGCAGTTGGGCAGAGTGAATTCTACACCGTGTGAGGCTTTGGTCATGGAATGCTAATTAACTCAGAAGTGAAGACTTCCTTCCTGTATTGGATGTGATAACGTAGCAGAGACTCCAAAGAGAAAGAAAAATTAATAACATTTCATGGCATTGGAACCAAGATATTCAGCTGGAAAGAACTAAAGAGTGTCTAATAGACAGAGAAAATTAAGAAAGTCTTTTTCAGACTATTTAAAATGTGTTTCAGACACCCATGCATACACACAGGAAAATCCTACAATTCCCTTGGGAAGATGATTCCTGTGAAGTCATCAGAGGCAGGTTTACAAAAGGCTTCCCCCTGTTCAGTCTCTGAAATCCATTCCTTGCCTTGTGGTTTGATTCTTTTAGCTCATTCTCATCATTTTTCCTCATGGTAATCTACAACACAGATGACGAGTCTTTGTCAAGTTTGCCAGGGAAAATCTACTTGGAAAGAGGCAATGTTTGGAACTCATCAATTTGCCATCTTATTCTGTAATTCCCTGTAATCATTTTCACATTTAGTCTTCAAAGCAGCGTCAGGAATTCATCCTTCCTTTCCCACAGATGCAGTCCTGCCCCATGACTCACACTGAGGATGCAATCACAAAATACCTTCAAAATCCTGACTGAACGTGTCAAAACCTTTGGGAAGCAGGGCTTGCTGCCTCAAATCTTTGTGTGGGTTATCTCCTTAAATCGTGAGAGCCACCCCACCACGAGTTTGCACTTGTTTGTGCATTCATCCCGGCATGGAGCCGAAGTTGGGGAGCACTGGACACGCTGCTGCTGCTGCTGCTGGGGGATAAATGGCCTTGCTGCTGCTGCTGCTGCTGCTGGGGGGGATAAATGGCCTTGTCTGGCCATGCCTGAGCCAGAGCCACTGCCTGGGAGGGGGCTGGCAGGGAGCTGGGAGCAGCTCGTGTCATCTCAGCTGCTGCCTGCACCCTGCCCGTGTCTGAGAGCCCTGCAAAAGGGAGCATGGGCAGGAAAACATCAGCTTAATTGCCTTGGGCTTGCAGACAGCTGTAGATCCCATGGACCTGACTGATGCTTAGATAAATATTTCATATTCTCTCACTGGGGAGACAAGAAAATGTGTTTCTTTTTTCCTCAGTTACAGCTTGTTTTATACTCGGTCTGCAGGCTCCTGGGTCTGCCTTGCTTTGTTTTCTCCTGGAGGACACAGGACTCTGGTGCCCTGATCTAAAGAGGATTTACAGGTAGTGGGGATTATGTTACAACAACAGCACAACTCTTCCAGTCTCACGTTTCCTTTTTCAGGTCCTAATGCATAATAAAAGACGTTTTATGGCTCTGATCAAAAGCTCAGGGAGTTCCACGCTAAAATCCAGTGACTGCAGGTGAGCCTGACATTTCAAGAATATGTCATGTTATATTTGTCTTTCTTTGTTAGATTAACGGAGCAGCAACTCTCCAACTGGAAATATATGCATTAGGGAAATTGGGCCAGGACTGATAGTTAAAATAAAATGTATTTATCGTTGCAATGTTTTAAATTCAAACCGTTAAATTATTCATGCCCATCAGAAAACTATCCCAATTCAGCACCTGCAGTCTCTGTTTTTCTACTGGTGACAGAGAAAGAAAATACCCTTTCTTGTGAAATATTCAAATACTTTAGATGCCTAATAAAAATGCAGGTATATTATCTCCATGTTACTTATCTTGAAAGGAGGATGATGTTGAGACAATAAACTGTTTAAAAATAAATCCCTTTCTGACAATCCACAAAACAATGGGGAATGTATTCACCTCCATTTGCCTTCCTTACTGGCACTGAAAATTAATAGACAACATAGTTATCAGAATTATTTTGTGACAATTCCACAGTGGTTTAGCTAATTCTTTTCAAGTCCATTTTATTAGTCAGGGGGAAAAAAAAAAAAAGTCAAATCCTGATTTAATAAGTGGTGGATTTGAATAAATTACTATAGTTCTGTGCTCATTGAACTTTAAACAAATTGTTCCACAACCCATTGCCAAGCAACTAAAACATATCCTTAGGAAGTTCAACAACATACTTTGATTAAATAGGTAGGGTGAACGAACAGTTTACTGGGAACTTCAGGCTTAGAAAATGAAGATTTACCAAAGAGGAGTTTTCCTCATTAATTTGATCAACCACTACAAATAGAGGCTTATGCTTAATAGATCGATAGAATCAAATCCTGTCTGAAATAATTTGTATTTCTGACAATGCGTTTGCCCAGGATGCTGATGGCATTTTAAGACTGTTGAAATATTGCAAACCTGTCTTTAGCTTGAGACAACTACAAGAATTAAAATCAACCTTTCTTATAAACACATATGTCCTAAAAAGCTGTTGCTATAATAGCTAAGAGAGACTGGTATCTGAAAAAAACTACATTTGAGGACAGAAAAACAGCTGTAACTTCTTTTTAGAATTGTATTAACATGTCTTAGGTTTATTATCTTGGGTTTTTGACCCACTGGAACATGAACAAGAGAAATGACTGCACCCTGGGAGTGTCTTCATGAATCAGGATAACAAAATTATCAACAGTTTTATGCATTGAAAACAAGGGTTTGCATATTGCTTTTCTAAAGGGAAAATTTGGTGAAATTCTTCACTGTGTTTTGTATATGGAAGAACCATTCTAACTCTCTAGAGAGAAATGAGGTTTGAGAGATCTCCAGCTCTACACATGTTAAATGATTACAGGTTGATTTACTTAAAATTTGATATTTTGGCTCACAGTTTGGATAATACAAAAAGTTTATCCTAGTACAGAAGTTTAACACCCCCATTTTCTACTGTTTTCCATTAGGGTTTTTACTATTCCTGCAGCACAATGTCTGGGTTTGAGAGCCAGGCGTGGGATGGAGGGCATCAGGAAACAAAAATCCTTCAGCCCTGCAGAGTTAGAGAATCCTACATCTAGGAACAACGTAAAAATTACACTTGGTCAGTTCTCTTAACTCTGAATTTTAAAAAGCTAAACAGTTAAAGCCATTCCACATTTACTTTTGGTAAGCACAGGATCACAGAGGGGTAAAAAGTTCAAGCTCAATCCGGCGGACCCACTCCATTCTGCGAAAACAGCCAATTTAGGGCTATTATGAGAAAATAACTTTCATTAAGCTTTCATCATTTGTAGTCTACTACAGCCCATCTCAGCTTTCTGAAATGTCAACATCTAAAAGTATCATCATTCTTCATTATGCTGGAGGGGGAAAAAAAATAGATCAAATGGAAACGAAGAACTATCACTTTCAGATAAGCAGAGAACGCCGAGTACAATTCCACAGTGAAAATGAGGAGCTAATGCTTTAGCACTTACATGGACTCTAACCATTAATAATAACAGAAGCAAGAAGATTCTTGCATAAAAAAGTGTCTATATTTGATTGCATCTCTCTCCTGCCATCATTCACGGGAACCTCGACAGGCTGTCATTTTGTTCTGGTCAAGGACTAGGTCATCATTTATCTCCCAGGACTAGGAAAGAGTTTCGAACTCACTGCATGACAAACAGAGCCAGTTTGAAGCATTATTGGACCCTGATTTACAGCCGGAGACGGTTAAACCTGTAATTTCCATAAAAGATCCCTACTGCAGGCTCAGTGTTTGTATAACAGTCACTGAAATCGCTGAAAACTGCAATAAAATGTATTAATAAAAGTCAAAAAATCAGCGATTGTTTCACATTATCTCGGATAAATCATAGTAGTTAAACCATTGATTCACAAAGATGTGAATGCTAAGTGAAATGACAGAGGAGAGGAAAGGAGGGGAGGGCAGGGAAACTATTTTGAACAGAAACAAGACTGAAGTTAAGTGATTCCTGCTCAGGACTCAGTCCTGCCTCAGCTCTCTGCAGTCACTGGCCAGTGAAATCACTTGTAAGAACAGGGACTCACTAAACAAGACCGAGAAAACCCCAGTCCCTCACATTTCCCTGAGCAGGGACAATGACAAGAGACAGGTACTGAGTTTTTTATTTTCATTTGCCACAGAAAGCATCCAAATCTCTCCAAAGATCTTCTAGGACCCAATATTTGAGTTTATACATAATTTGATTTAAGTCTATCCATTGAGAATTATTCAAATGCAGGGTGTTTGGTTGTTACCTTGTGTGATACACTTCAGCTTCAGAGTATATTGCTGTGATATAGTTCCCTGGAAAATAGAGCCTTTTGGAAAATTTTCCACAAGAAATCCTCTACTAAGCTTTAATGCTGTTTGATGCAAAGAGACTTATTTAGGGTATTAAAGATCTGTCTGTTGGAAAGATAAATTCAAATTTCAAACTTTAAGTATTCCTCGAACTCTAAAACTAATGCCTCTATTTAAGAAAACCTCAAGATTATGCCAATTTTGTGACTCTTTTGTAAAGCCAAAGGAAAGGTTTAAATATTCACTCAAGTGCCAATCACAAATCCAGGCTGATCCACTCAGGAAATGCATTTCCTAAACCAGTTTCCCTCCAGTTATCCTGGAGATGTAACTCTCAGCCCCAGGGTTCAGCTGCCCGGAATGCCAGGCTTAGCTGGGATGCAGCATGGCCAGGTGACCTTGGCTCAGGCTACTGAGGAAATTGAGAAGTTGTTAGAAAGAAAGTGGGATAAAACAAGCTGGAGCCACAAAAAAAAGGAGAAAACCAGAGTGAGATGGTAATCACTGCAGACTCAAGGGTAGAAGAGGAAAAATACCGATACAGAAAGGCATAAAATCTGAAGGGAGGTGGTGGGGAAGGGGGACAAAGGGGTGACAGACTCCAGAGGTGGCAGCTCAGTCCCAGCGTGCTTTTGTTGGTCCCAAGAGCAGAGGTGACCCTTCCCCACCCAGCTGCTGCCTGGCCAGGAAAGCCTTACCCCTTGGATCAAGGATATTTTTGAGATTCATTAACGTCTTCCGAAAAAAAAATGTAACTTACAGGTGAAAATGTGGAAACTCAAGACAGTTCTCGGCAATGCGTTTATAAAATTCAGAATAAGAAGCAGCTTTCTCAGAGTACTTTATATTTTAGCTTGATTAGGGTAAAGATCACCTTCAAAAGTTTTCCAGTAGGGAATGACTTGAACACTGAAGAGGGAGCTGTGCTTCCATAACGAGTGGCCAAAGAGGAACATCACAGAATGACCTTCCTTCACGACTGGGATGTGAACGCAAAGTTCTGTTGACTACATTTACAATTTTAGTTAATGTTTTCTGGACCTATTTTGAAACAAACATCTAGGAAAGTATATTCAGGGTTCTTTAGCCCTTTGGCCTTCAGATCTCCCTAACTCATCAGTCAGATGAGTTCAGTTTAGGAATACTGTAAATCCTGGAGGGGAAGCTCACATTTGCAACTACAGTTTCATTTAAAAATTAACCCTTTTCATATTATTTTCAGATGTTATTGTGCCATTACATAGAACAATCCATCTTACCTACAACAAAGGGAATTTTCTTTACGAATAAATGCTAACAATTATTTTGCTGTGCACTGGATTTCCAGGACTGCTCAAACTCTTCTCCACTAACAGGAATTGTCGTCATCCGCGGAAGGTTTTATCTCGAAGCGTTAAACACTGAGACTGCAAGACAGTAATGTTTCACTTCAGCTGTGCGTTCCTCTCTGCTGCTTAGATGAGCAATCAGCAGTGCTGCAAACACATTCCTGTTCTAACATTCTGGAGGAAAAAAATGGCCATTTCTCAGCCAGGGTAAAGCATATGCATTTGTTTAGCTTTTTTGTCTGTTAACAAAGAACATTAATTATAAAATCTCTCACCAGTTCATTTAATCAAATGCAATCTGGTCTCTGATCACTTGAACGCATAAACAGCCTCACCCTTCTGCCTGCTTGAGAATTATTGATTTTGTCTCTCAAGCCCAGTAGAGGTCCAGGTGATGCAAATAATAATTACCAGAGCTAATGTGATTATTGCATGTGAACTGATTACTATAATTAGGACCTGTTTGTTTGTATTAAAAGGAAAAGTAAATTGCCTTGCAGGTTTTAAGGAAGAACAATAACAACAAATCTGTAGTTGCAATTATACAAGCCTATATTAAATCATGTCAAGAAATCTGCTGTCTGCACAAAGTTAAAATATTATTTTCTGAAGGTGTAATATCCAGTTACATGCTGTTAGGAATAAACTATCCAAGAAAGAGAAGAAAATGTTCTATATACACCTACCCCATGAAAGATATTGAATGAGACATTGTTTTAAATTACTGACATAAATAATTTTCCTCTTCTATTCCAACAGATACTATTTCTTAAATCACTCTGTATGCTCCACTTCAATGGCTTGGATAAACCTCCAGCATACCCAATTGTGTTACTCCTTGCTATTCACAGAGAACCACGGGATATTTTTTGATGTCACTACTGAGGGATCAGGACCAAGGATTTGAATTATGAAGTTTTACACAACATATTACACTAAAATTGGACTGGGACATGAAAGAGATTTGCTTGGGACACACTCCCACACATGCCCAGAGGATAAACCAGTGTCCCACAAGCATTTCATACACAGGGTTCTATAATCCCATGCAATTTATCAAACAACAAACTCAGCAGAGAACTCTGAAAAATGGCAGCAGGAAAAGGGATTTCATTACGCTCTGCATTGCTCATTTTGGAGGCAGGAACCCTCCCACAGCCAGGGAGTTGAGAAGTGCCCTCAATCACTGATGGTTTGACGTGGCAAAATGACCAATGGCTCCACTGGGCTGAAAAATGTGCCCATGCCTTGGATGTATTCTGCAATGTGCCTTAGGATTACAGCAACACATCCAATTTTGGCACACAGGGAGGAATTCTGCTGCTCGTGTGTGTGTTCAAGAGATTTCAAACGAGAGAGAGTGGAAGTGAGGGGGACAGCAAGAGAGAGAAGGCTCAGGCAGGGCTGGAGCCTGATCTGCAAAGTGATGACAAAGTGATGACAAAGCTGCTTCCTTTCTCCCACCATGGCTTTATCTTGTAAGATTATAAGTTAGCTGGGGAACGGCCTTTCTTTTGCATGCTTTGCATGTCTATAGTGTCTGATATAATTAAACACTTATTCAAAGCTTCTCAATGATTCTGCAATACTGATAATAAGCAATCATAAATAAATTATAATGAATTTTAAAAAAAATTGCATCAAAATAGGAATTGAAAATTAGGGGTATTTTTTTCTTTTTTTTTCTTTTTTTTTTTCCAACTGTGCCATTAACTGTGTTTTCAAGTACAGCAACAAGAGTTAGAGGATAAGACTGTGTACTTCCAAAGCAAGTGGAGCTGTTCCAGTCCTTGAATTTTTAATGGTCATTTCTATAAGTGATTAGCAGGAAACATTAGGAAAAAAACCAATGAAATATTAACATACTTCTAATATTATTAGAGAATCACCAAATGTTTCCAAATAACTAAAGATATTGACTGAATAATATAGCAAGGACATAAATCTCCTAGGAGCTTAGACTTTTTGTTTGACCTCACAGCCTAAGTTCTACTGTTAGAGGACAGAGCACTTCAACCAAAGACTTTTTTTTTTTCCCCCTAAACACTTGCATTTAGTGTCTGGACATTTTCTACTTTCTCTATTCTCACAGAAGAAGAAGGGTGAAAATATGTCTAAGAGGAAAGTAGCCTAGAAAGTGTGAAGACTTCCACTCAAGTTTAGGTGCTGATCTCCACCCTCAGCACAGGAACAGAACTTTTGCAACTCCTGTAAAGAATGGAGAGGTTGTTCTCTAAAAAAATGGCTCTCAGTCTGCCCACTCATGGCTCTGAAGTTTCACTACAGCTTTGCATAAAGTTGTATTATTTTTTCCATTATAGTCTTATATTTCTAAATCAATATACAAGAAAGAAAAAAAAACACATTTCCTCATCTTCTTTCTTGTTTATCTACTCCTCTGTACAAAAGACAAGATGTATGGTTTTACAGGAAAACATATTTTATTTAAATGGAAAGGTGATTAACCTAAAGCAGGAAGGGAAACATGCAGACAGTAAAGAAAAATGTCCAGGTAACAGCTGCAAAATTTCTGGGGAAAATATTGCCATTCTCTAAGAATCTCTATTTGTTTTGTGTCTGTTTAATACAGTCGATAGCAGAGAGAGCAGGGAATAAAGCAGAAAGCTTGTTCTTATTTTATAAACTAAATGTTGGAAAATCAAGTGTACATATTAAAATCTAACACTGTACTCCAAAGGGAATTACAAGCACATGCCACGGCCCTCTTGTCAAAGGAATAGAAGCAAAACTAATTAGCTGAACGATGTTTTCATTGCAAATTTTGTCAGGAAGTAATTAGAGCTGTTTTCACAATAATACATTCGGATCTATGGAAAACTCAGCTCTCCCAATTCATTACCATTGCAGTTGACAGGGCTGCATGTTTGGGATATTCATTACCTTTAATGACTGCAGGGATCTCCAGCACTGAATTGCTCATCCTACCCTGCAAGGGATCCCTTCCCTCTCCAGTGACAACCTTCAGCAGCTCCACAGTGCAAAAGCAGCAGTCACTGCAATTTCAAATACATGTCCAGATAACGGAAAGAACAATTGGTTTTGAAGTTTGGCTCTATTTTATCATATTTTTATTTGCAGAAGCATCTAAAGCACATATCTGAGCACAGTCCAACTCAAATACTTATCTAAGGAACTGTAGGGAAGGCATATCTTAAGAAAGACAAGATAATACTTGAATTCAAAGTTCAGCTGCAATTTTTGATATGTAGGAAGAAGGTACTGAATCAAACTATGTACAATTACCTTAATTAACAGCAACCTGACCCAGCAAGGGCTGCGTTCCCATGTCTGATTAAGGCTCAAGCACAACCTCAGTGGGTTTAGTCCATCAGGACAAGGCACTGTGCATGGGTTTACTGTGCAGAACTCCTGCTGAAGACCTGGAGAGAATGTTCTGGCTTGATCACAACCTCACCTGCCTGTCTCAGTGCCAATTTTCCTGCAGCCCTCAGTGGTGTTTTAGCTGTCAGACGGTGTTGGGGTCATCTCAGCAGTACCCACACCGAGCTCACAAAACTGGAGGCAGCCGCCACTGTGCTGGAGGGCAGAGCTGCTTCCCCACCTCTGAGCTGGACTTGCTGCCTTCTAAGGAAACTGCAGCGTGGGAATATAAATTTTCCAAATGGCATGGCTGTTTAGCAGAAACTAAGAAGGATCACCTTGAGCGTTTTGTAGTTGTTTACATTATATTCAGGGTTAGCTGAATTTAGGCTTAGGACAGCTTCAGACTCTCATAGAAGGGGTCTAGGTTCCAAAAGTCATTTTGAAATTACTGGAATGCTGTGGGGACAGAAGAAAAAACTCATAGTGGCAATCCTAGCTATGAAAAGATCACTTCATAACACTTTCTTCTTAGTAGCTTATAAAAGAAGGCTATAAATTAGCACAAAACCAAAACCAAACATAAGTCCATTTTTCTCTCAATTCCCTCCTTAAACAGAATACTGCCTTGGAGAATGAAATAATAAGTGATATACATAACTTTATAATCCTCTAACTGTGATCCATATCCCTCCCTCTGGTCAGATACTTAAATAAAATGTGAAAAGGAATCGCTTCTTAAAGAAGATGCATTTTTCCCAGCTGCCACATACCTCCAAAGTTGATTTTGCAGAAGTAATGAACGATCTCCTTAGGGCTATCCATTTATTTACATAAAACACTCACGTCTCCCAGCCTTTGTAAAGGAGGTCTCCTAAAAGTTTCTTTCCCAAGATAATACTCACTGAGCAATGGTGAGTCAGGGATTGTTAACATTTCACAGACAAGCTGATATTTCTCTCTCTCTAATAGGCCAGAATTTCTTCCACAGGTGGGACAAAACTCACTCCTTTCTTTTATTGTCACAAACCCAGCATTGTCCCTGCCCTGTTTCAGCCCCTGCAGCTGCCCAGGGATGGCTCTGGCTGCCAGCAAAGGGAAAAGTGCTGTTTGTTAAAGCCCTTCAGCTGAAGGAAATCTCAGAGGCATTTCCCACCATGTTCTTCTTTCATCTATTTGTTTGAAGTGTGTCGGTTCACGTTTTCACAATCTTTTTTTTTTCCCCTCATTGAAATTTAACATATTAAAGACATTAGCTCACTAAATAGAAATGGAAATAGAAGTTTTAGACCTGCACAAAGATGTTTAAAAGGAGACAGGCTCGAAAACCTTTAAATGTCTTTGAATTGAGAAATGTTCATTTCATGATTAGTGGGTTAGCATGTTAGAAACAACTTCTTACAAATGTTTAAGGTCCCTGCTAGCAGAGAATGTAGTACATTACAAGAATTTCTAAAATTTATGCTTGTAATTCTGTATAGAAGAAGAATAAAATGCAAACAGGCACTAGCATACTAAATATGATGGGTTTGAACTTCCTGGATCACATCAAGATTCTTTTCTTCATCTGTTTTTTCCCATCAGAGTTTTAAATCCTCTTTAGTTTATTTCCAGATTAAATATTTTTATAAAAATCTCACCATCTGCAACTCTCATCTCCAGAAAGGAAGCTAAATATGTTTGTAAAAGCAGGATTACTTATGAGGATTTGGAAAGGAATTGAATACATAGAAAATTAGGGAGAGACATACCTGTCCCAGGGAAAAAAAAAAAGAATTGATTTCATCTTCTTGTTTATTGAACTCAAACCTATTTTTAACTGGGGAAATTAAAAACTGATTTTCAGCACCATGGGAACTGCTGGATACAAAAAAAGAAAGGAAAATTAGGAGTACTTTATATTTGGTTTTGCTCTGAAAGGAATAAGTTAGAGGCACCAGGGTGACTGAGTATGAAAGACCAAATGAAATACTATAGAAAGAAGGGGACATAAAATAAATATTAATATAAAAGTACCATGCACTGCATTTGTACAAACTTGTGATGTATATTCCCTATTTAGGGTTCAGGTTTCCAGTTATTAACTTTTTTTTTTTTTTTTCCCTGTACAATGGCAGCTCAGGAAACTTGTCAGGTTGATTGGACCGGGCTGCCAAGAGCTAAAACAGTGACTTGTGTTTTAAAACATTTTACAGTGGGAAGCTGACTACAAGCAGATGGCAAAAATGGCTGCACTGATTTTGGCTAGAGAGGCCTTGGAAGTGAAGAATAGTGCAGGTCACAGAAAGATGGGAGGGAGCACAGGAGAGGCTCTCCCTGATGCAAAGCAGCTCTGAAAGGACAAGCTGTCGTGCCAACTGCATCCGCTGACCAGCGGGAATTCATCCAGCCCAGGAAAAGCTGCCCCGTAGCCCTCTGCAGCCACAAAGAGTCTCGACTTGTTAAACTAAAATCACATTCTTTGTGCAGCTCAGCTTGGACCACGTGTCCTTTGCTAATTGGTTTGACAACTTCCCTAAAAAGGGAAAAATTGCTTTACATGTTAAAGGTCCATCAAAGAGATATTACCGAGATTTGGACATACCCAGTTCACTGCAAGATCCACTGGCAGGTTTTTTTCCACAAAAATCCACCAAATTTCTTCTTTTTTTTAAATCCTCCAAAACATTTTACAAGCTCATGTATGACATTGTGTTTGTCAAAAAGTTTGAGCCGCTGAGTTCAGCAATGCAATGGAATTTACATTAGCACCTTCACCATATTAAGACCTTCAGCTTCTCCACTAAAACAAGCCAAAATATCCTAGAAATAATAAAGGTGTTTGATTTCTAAATTCAACAAATGAAATCTCAGATAAGGATAATACAGTAAGACTTTAAGATAAATTACTCAAAGTTAGGTGATTTGATTTAGAGAAGAAATAGCTGTGATACCACTGGGACCAAGTTCTCATTGTATGGCCATCTCTACAAAATATTCAGCTGCCTCAACTTCAAGGAACATTTTATCTTCTAGAATAAATTCATTATCTTTGGAACTGACCAATCCTCTTGGTCTGACCTCTTGTTCTTTCCCTTTAAAGCCCCGCTCACCTGGGGGAGAAGAGAAAGCTGAGTGACTTCAGTCCTATTGCTCCCTTTCAATCTTCTTTTTCTTCTGCCAGACCCCTTTTTTCCAGCTGGCACACAACCTCCTTTAAAAGCAGAAGTTACATGTCCTTCCCAACTTCACAAATGTCCAAGAACAACGCAGTGAGTTGGTCTAATTGAATTACTTTGTTTTTCCTGTATGGTTTTTTTTTTTTCTGTATGTATGTTAAGTTGCAAGCCTTTGTTTTGCTATTATAACCTCGGGCTACAGTAAATGAATTCTCTGCTACCTTTGAAGGGAGAGATGAAGTAAAATTCCCCAAAGTGCAAAATCAAGCAGAGAAGAAAGCCTCTTCTGGTGTGCTTGAAATATACATCTTGTCCTGCTTTTCCTTTAATGTTTTCTTTTATGATAAGAATCAGTGAAGGGCAGGTAGAGGGGTTTTTTTCTCCCTCTCCTACAACCACCGGTTTATTACAAAAACATATTGATGACTGCAAACCATTGTAACTCCCATTAATCCACTTGTTTACGTCAGATCAATCCACTTATTTTTGTGTCAGATCAGACAAAAGTCGGGTTTCTTCTTTGACTTCCCACACTCTGCTCACATTTTAACACATTTTTGAGCATCCCTATGAAGCAAGAGCCTCCTGTGGCTCGTTTGTTGATTCTGGGTTCTTTTTTCTTCAGTTGTGCAGTCTGGCTGGCATTGAGTTGAGACTAATGAAGAATTTTAAATTGCCAGTGTGTCATTATTTAAGACAAACACTTAAAACCAAACCAGGTCTCTGCTCTCAGTCACTCATCTTGCAGCTCAAAACTGCTCCAACCACTTAGGCTGCCTCTAAGACACGTGGGAACATTTGCAAATGCCCACAGGCATCCAGAGAGTTCCTCCCCAGATCAAACCAAATCTCAGGCAACAAAACAGCTCTTTTTTTTTAATAGCAGCCACTCTCTAATCAATCCTGAACACCCCCACACCATCAGAGCTCCCTCCACAACCCATCTGGGAAAAATAAGAACATATATTCCTTTAGGTTATAATAAGAGATCTGATAACTTCCAAGCTGAGAGGTGAAGTTCACTAATTAAGGATGAGAACTTCAATACTTCAAAACTCAGGACCAGTTTTTAATTTTTTTTTTTTTTAAATCTGAAAAATACTTTTGTGCTTTTGTTCAGAAAACAAAAGGTATTGTTTACACTTGCAAATCTCTGTGTAAGAATCCAATGCACCTGAAATAAGCAATATTTGAAGCCTTAGCAAAGGCCCTTAAGAGTATGTGGGCTATTATGAGATGTATCTGATTGATTTGAAAACAACTGAGAGTCATAGTGGGTCATGGTCAACAACCTGGGAAATGTTTTAACTTTATAAAACATGAAGTTTTTTTATTCCTGGGAGAAGGACACAAAGATGCTGTGCTAATGAAGGCAATTAGAAGGCATAAACAAAAACAGTGATCATTAATTACAGGAAAAATAAAAATTCCATATATATATATATATATATATATATATATACACATATATATGAGTGGAGATACCCATTGTTATAGTCTGCAGATTTCATATCAGAAGTGCTACAAACCATTCTCTACCAGAAGCAATAGCTTGTGATTTTCCAGTCTTTGTAGTATTGAAGATCTTTATATTTTCTTAGAATCAGATGTGAGAGCTTTGATTTCCTCTGCCTGGAAACCCACTCAACTAAATGCTCCTTTCTGCATACTTTAAAAGCAAAGCCCAGAAAATTCTTGTTCCATTTTGAGCTCACTATCTGACGTTATATTCAAAAATCTGTAGGAAACAATAACGTTTGCTGTAAGAATCTATCTAATGAGCCATAAAAATATTGCACTTTTCAGCACTATTTAAACTTAATTTCAGTAGTTTTTTCTAAATTCTGTTTTGCAGCCATTTGCATGGTTTGACACCTGTAGAACAAGGCAGGCAGCCTGGTGATAAAAAGGGATTTCTGTACATTTTTAATTAGCGTTGGTGCACCCATTTAAAGCTTTCTAATACAAAAATAAATTATGCTGGTTAACATAGCTTGATATAACTCTAATTAATATAATTTGCAACCTTGATTTTGCTTGAATACAGTTTTTAGCAAACTCTTGACATTTCTATAAATAAATAGACTGTTTGGAGGAATTCTGATGATTTGTGTCAATCTACAAATAACAGCCAAACTGTTGGCTACTTCTTGCAGTTACATTTATTTAATACTACGATTTTGGACACTGAAGAATTAAAATGTTCACTTAGGAAGAAAGTCTGCTTTGTACAGTGAGAGAAAGTATCAATAATCAATAAATATGGAATAAGTTTATTGATTTAGACCAGTGTATTATTGAGCATGGTCGTATTTTAGAGCTTATACTAGTCTGTACTTTCGTATT
Source organism: Picathartes gymnocephalus (assembly GCA_013390045.1). Lineage (NCBI taxonomy): Eukaryota > Metazoa > Chordata > Aves > Passeriformes > Picathartidae > Picathartes > Picathartes gymnocephalus. The sequence goes on along the minus strand of WEKY01048621.1, from coordinate 449,984 downwards.
TGTTATATAAACAAATATATTCACATTTAAATCAGTAGTAAAGTTACTATTGGCAGTTATTTTTTTGGTTTTAATTAACAATTCTCAGTTAAAACTCCTCCCTCTCCACTCACAAACAGCAACATCTTACTTGTGCCAGCAGCCAAGCTGATGGAAGCTCACAACACACATTTCAAAGTGGGGAAGGGTCAACCTTCAGCCTTTCAGTCCCCTCCCACTGCCCTGAGACAACTTTCAGCCTTTCAGCATCCTGAGACAACTTTCCTACTTTCTTCACAAGACTCTCAAACAATAGGAAGGCTGTTTCTAATAGAAATAAGTTAACTAGCATGAAACCCTAAATAAGCCCTTGTGCTAAAACCCCACAGAACTGAGTCATGTCTTTTCGCTTGTTCACCACGGTGGGGATTTGTGGCTGTTTGGAGAGGTCTCTGACTGAGATAAAGCTGAGTTTAAAGCAGCTCTGCATCTCCCAGACAGCAATTCCCTGCTCCTGCTTCTTCCCAAACCTCACTCCTCTTTCCCTCACTTCTGGCTGCTCAACCAAGACCAGCTCTTTTCTCACTTTTACTGTGAGTAACCCCTCAGGGGGAGATGAACTGCCTGGGAGGGGAGAGCAGCAGTGAGCTCCCCAACCTTTGGGGAATTAAACAAAGGAAATATTTATAATGGCTTTAAACTGACAGAGAGCAGGTTTGCTTGGATTTTAGGGGGAAATTCCTCCCTGTGAGGGTGGGGAGGCCCTGAGGGTGCCCAGATTTGCTGTGGCTGCCCCCGGATCCCTGGCAGTGCCCAAGGCCAGGGTGGACACTGGGGCTTGGAGCAGCCTGGGACAGTGGGAGGTGTCCCTGCCCATGGCAGGGTGAGGAAATAAATGATCTGTAAGGTCCCTCCCAACCCAAACCATTCTGGGATTCCATGATTTGTTCTGAGAAAGAAGAGAGAGCATAGACTGCATTTTATAGGAAGCAGCATCCAAGAGTTCCTAGGACTCTAAATATTCAGATAAAAGCATTCTGCAGTGTATAAAGGAGATGCTGAAAATCCTCTCTGGTTGTTATTCCCTGATTTCTTGTTCTTTCAGACAAGCATGCTTTTCAGCTGTTATGTTTATAGAATGTGGTTTTTTCATTTCATTCTCCATATGTAGATTTATTTGGGAAAGAGACTAGTGTTGACACAAAGCAACATTCTTTCATGTTTCATAAACTCCAGGATAAAAAGCAATTATCATTTATTTTTCAGCTTTTCTCATTAGTCAGTGCTGAGTGCAACCACACACACAAATGCAGAATCTCAGATGTACAAAGATTTGTGTACTGTCAGTTTTCACCCCATCTCATTAGTGCACACTGTGATTTGTTTCTGTAGATGTTGATTACGAAGAAAGACTTTATTTGTATTTTGTGTTCATTCAGTTTTTCAGATCCATACCAGGATTGTGACACAACACCCCAAAAGCACAGTTCAGAAGACAAACACAATTTGTATTTGTCTTTATGGTGATGCAAAAACACTCCAAGGTGGACAAAAGCTGAAATGACTTCTGGCAAAATCAACAACCTTCAAACTTAGCAAGTTGTGCCTGTGTGTTTGATCAGCTTGGGAGAAATAACAGTGATTAAAAAGAAAAAGAAAAAAGAAAAGAAAAAAAGAAGATTTTCCCCCACCTCTAAGTATGGTGAAATGTGAAAGACTTCTACAGATGAACTACATGATGTGCTTTCAATTGATCACCATCTGTAAATTCAGATCTCAATATAGGAACCTATTTTTAGAGCCTGGGAACATTTGATCACAGGTGCCTGGGGTTTTCCTCTCCAGCACAAATAATGGAAGAGATGTTTGCATGAAAGAATCATTGAGAAGAATGAAGCCCAAAACAGGACAAGCAAAACACATCAAGCAAACTAAACCCCAAACTTTCCTTTATCAGATGCTGACTTGTAAAAAGTGCAAAAACTCCCTCACAGAGTGAGTCACTGCTGGATAAATCACTGTAAGAGCAGTGGGGCTGCACTACAGATTGCAAAACTCAAGCCTCATCACTTCGAAGTGTTCAATCCATCCTGTTTTAAGAAGTTTTAATCATTTTCTTGTTTAGTCTTCCTGACAAGGATGGATGTGAGGACACTCCCATGTATGGATAGCCCACAGACCTCAGCTTCCACCTTTTTCTCTGAAATACAGAAGTTGTTTAAATTAATGGGTTGCCACCAGTGGTCACCTTTCTGGTCCCAAAAGAATGAGGAGCTGGAAAAAAATAGAAAATCCATTTGACCATCCATCCATGAAGGGAGAGGTTAATACTGGTCTGCTCAAGGTAAATAAGTTATGGATATCTAACCACAGATTAATAAAAATTTGAGGTGATTTCCTCGGAACAATTACCATTTTTCATTAACCTCCATTTATCAACTTCAACTATATTTAGCAGTGAAACCAGGACTACTGTCTGCAAATCTTGCAAAGCTGGAGATGTGTCAATTCCATGCAGGAAAATTTCAGATTAGCAGCCACAATAGAAGCTTTAAAAAATAAGATTAATAATCAGATGCTTGGATTTTATTTTCATTTTCTTAGTGTTCACCTTGTCTAGGATAACAAAAATGTTTTCATCTCAGAAACGGACACAGATGAAACTTCCCAACGACTTCCTCTCCATGGCTGAGGAAAAATCATACTGACAGATATTGGTACTGTGAGCACAACTGCTGCCCTGCTGTTTTAATCTGATTGCAAGAGGATTGCTGCACAGAACCCATGGAAAAGAGCCGCTCCACTCTGCTGCCTGTCAGATGCTTTTTTGTGATTTTGCTGTGAGTTTTCTGATCCTCTCTGTCAAAGCTGGAGAGTCAGTGAGGGGCAATCCAGCAGAACCACAGAAAGGACACAAAGCCTGATGGTTCCTCCCTGTTCCTGCCTGGGCAGTGAGGAAGATTGTCCTGAGTACAGAACCAAAACCCCTCCAAAAGTCAGAGAAACTCCTCGGGAGTGGCAGCATCTGCTGCTATGCCTACACAAGTCAATGTCTGCAGAGAAGAAGCATGTGTGTAACGCTCATTAAATTCTCCTAAATTGACATTAAATCCTCTTCGTAGATCGTGGAGCTCTTTGCAACCCTGACTCACTCATGTCACACTAACATTGATCTGATTTTGGAGATACCAGGATCCTTAATTGTTCTATTGATGTTCTGATTTCAACTCTGAGATGAGAATGCTTTAGAGCAAGAACAAATCCAGCTATCTCACACCTGAAGCCAGATATTTGAAAAACATGTCAAGTGACATCCAAACATCCACCCCAGATCCATCCAGGTGTCAGGTAATATCAATCTAAATATTAAAGATACCTTGACTCCTCGAGCACAGAGTGTAGCTGTAATTTTCTGGCAGTTAAGCATGAAACACCTTCTAAAGCACTTACAGATATTTCAATACTGTATGTAAGCCTGGCTCCACTCATCAAAAAATGTGCAAGGGACTTCAGAAAAACCCCAGAGACAGCATAATCAAAGGTAAGGAAGGCTTTGTGTGGCAGGGACAGTGAACAAACAACTCTTCTCCTGTCAGAAGAGTTGACTTTGGCTGTATAACAACACCTTTACACTGAGTGGCAAAGACTGAGTGTTCACTGTGTTTTCCTTGTACTACAACAAGAGTGGAAGAACTTGTGGCAGGCATCAAGGAAAACTAGCAAGAAAGAAGTAAAAAGAAAAAAAAAAAAAAAAAAAGAAAAAAATCAAAACAAGTTACTTTTTCAAACACCCTGCAGTTCATGATGCAGAATGCTACGAAGGGTTCACAAGAAGCTGGATTAATTTGTGAAAGTAAAATTTATTAACTGTATCTCAAAGAATCAAAGGTACAACAAAGACACAGACTGTCATAAGCTGAGAATAATGTCTTCTACCTTTCCCACTCTTTTGTCGTCTCTAGAAAGAAGATGCTGGTTAGAAAAAAACACGAGAAAAGCCAAACAAGTTCAGAGTAGAAGTTTGTAACTTCTAGTTTGCAGTGCCTGGCATACATCAGCTAGAGCTGATTTACAGTTTGCTTTCCCCACTATTAATCAGTCTGGTTTTCAGACCCAAACAGTTGGTGACAAATATGTGCTGGGGGTGTGTGGGGTGGGGGTGAGAAATACAGAGTTATTCAAAGAACCATGACTTTTTACATGCCATAGCTAATGGTGGCTAACAAAGTCACTTCACATGAAGAGGCAGCTCATTACCAAGGTTCTGTTTTTCTGGCCTAAATGTGTATCATGCCACAGTAGGTTTGCTTTTTTTTTTTTTTTAAATATATTATTATACAGTAAAAGAATCAAGAATTTCCTCCTCTTTATCCACTGCCTATCATTCTACAGGGGCGTTGGGAGTTCTTTGTCCTCTGCCTACAACAATTCCTCATTTAGCTACACTCTAGAGAAAATGAAGTGTCATTACATGTTTTCCATCTACAAGGAAGTTTATAGGTGCTAAATTTACATTCTCACATAGTCCAAAATGCTGTTTTGGGAGCGAGGACAACATTTTATTCTTCACTCAAGGATGTTTCCCTGATTTAAAGCACTGAGTAAATTATCCATTCTCTTGTTCAGACACAGGTAAAACAACCATGCCACAGGCAATCAGTTTTGGAAAACAAACGGTTGAAGGAGGAAGTTCCTTTGATGAGAGAGCCAACAGATATCCAACATTATTTCAGGGCCAATCACGTATTGAAAATCTCTACTGTTCCAAAAGCTTGGGATGCCAAGTCTTGGCACACAGTTAAAAGGACACAGCAATTCCCTGCGAGAGCAGCAGCACACGGAGCTGCCATGGACAAGGAGCTTGGGATGGGTAAAAGCAGACGAGAGGCAGGAATTGTAACATCCAATAAAAATGCACCTGGGGCTTGTCTTCACTGCCTACCAAGCTTCCCCTGCAGCTTTTTATACAGATGTGTCAGTCCTCCCAAGCTACAACTGCACGAAAGGTGAAATCTGAGTGAAGTTTAGAGCAGATCTACAAAAAGCTTGTGTGCATTCCTCAGCACGGCATTTGCTCATGTGGTGGCTACCTTGTGGCAAAAAAACCCCTCTTTTTTTAATTTTTCTTTTTTTTCATTCCCCCCCTCAGTAAAACAAACCACTGGAAGTGAATGAATGAAGAACCCAATGGCAAAGCAGATTGGATTGCTGCTGCCAAATGGTGTTCCAAACACAAACTAATTAGGAGATAAAATGGACCAACACACAAAGTAAGCAATTAAGGAATGTGGATCAGAGTGGGAGAGACAACAGTTCTCTAGGACTGTAGTGAGAGACACTTGGCATTTATCTCTCTAGAAACCTATTCCTCTCCAGTGAGGAATGAAATGAACAGAGGAGGGGGTGGCATCTCCAGACTGAAGCACCCTCGTTTGGACTCCAATTTGATAATGAGTCAAAAGCCCTCTAATGTATTGTTACCAGCCCTTGGGAAAGAGTTAACCCCTGTCCTACAGATTATTGTGCTGATCTTTGACACTCAGCACTTACCCATTTACCACAACATCTTACAGAATATCTCTTGCAGAACTCAAAATCTGATATAATAGAAAAAAAAAAAAAGAACAAATTATCTGTAGTATAGATTTAACTTCAGGTGTTAAGAAAAAGCACAGTAATATGTACATTTCAACAGAAAGGACCCAAAATACAAATTTATCAGCCATTTACTGTTTTTCCATCCTCCTCAAAATTCAGAAGAAGTCACACCTCAGACAGAATTATTCCCACACAGGAACACAGTCCCATGCAGACTCACAAAAGAGAGGCACAGAAAGGCACCAGAAACCACAAGATACCAAAACTATTTCATCCTCAGAGTTCTCTCAGGATACTTTCTGAGTATTACATACTCCCATAATGGTGCCTATTGGATTTTAAAAGGGTAATACCTAAACCAAATAATCAATTACATTTGCAGTTAATAATTTTTAACACCAATAATCCAGCCCTAGCTGCTGAAATAAACCTCCTCCAGAGTGGCACTCCTAGAAAAAGCAAATCTCACAGTGCCATGATCACAGGCATTCATAATTCAGGTTATGTTAAAAGTGACAGTGATGATTTAGGGAAACTGAAAACTCCCAACACTCCTGAAAAATTTTATTTCCCTCGAGTGTCAGCCCTCATCCTGCATTCTCAGGGACAAATTACCATCAGTGTATAGCCGTCACTGTGTGCATTAATGCAGACGCTGGAGCACAGCCTGCCAGCACACAAACCACAGCAGCTCTCTGCAGCGTGACAAACTGGTTTGTACTGGGCTTCTGGGTTTAGATCTTGATTAATGCATGGACTGACATTAACTTTTACATAATAACGCTGCCAAACATGAGCATTTGCAGACAGGTGAGCTTTCCAAAACCCAGAAAACAACTCACTGCTCCAATTTGTGCAGTTTGGGTTGTCAAGACAGCCAGTGCTGGAGTAACCCAGCCTGGCTCACTGGGATTCAGACTGACTCCATGTGTGCCCTCGTGTTTCTCTTTTAAAGATATTTTTAACTCTGTTTTCAGAGCTCATGTGACTATTCTGTGTGATTCTCTCAATAAATATTATTTAAAAGCTCTGCTAACTTTGTGAAGCACTACATTGCTGTTAAGACCTGCTAAATTCTTAGCCCCAGTGAATAAGACTGATAATTATTTAAGTGATCTAAGTGATTAACACGGTAAAGTTAACTTTGAAGGCATTTCCTAATAAAACTAAGTACCCTCATGACAGTTTTTTCAGCATTCCCCATTTCATTAAATGACTTTATTTAATATACTTCACTCAGCTTCTACATTAAATGTCATTTAAGAAAGACAGAATTTTTTTTACATTACAGAGACCCAATAACTACTCATATACAAAAGAAACATGAAAATATTTCTGAATTCTTTTGTAATTGACAATTCTGTCCATTTTTCCAACACCCATAAACCCTGATCAGTTACTATTTCATGCCTGGGTGTACTGGGAGTCCTGTGATTCCCATCAACTGCTGTAGTCGGGGCATTGCATAATTATAAAATAACCTTCAGTATTTCCATTGCTGCTTCAGGGGAAAAATGCAAACTCTGAGCAAGGGAACGCCTTTGAATAGTGCAAGAACAGTGAGTACCCCAGAGCAGGGCTCTGAGGGACACTCCTTGTCTCTGATAAATCGAGCGGCACCTGGCTCGCATTTTTCTGACAGGGTCAGGGGGTCCCTTCCCTGGCAGTGAGCAGAGCTCACACTCCCTCAGCTGTCACAGGTGACAAAGTTCCTTCCACGGATCCAGGGGATGGTGCTGGGAAGTTGAAAGGCTGATCTAAAATAACGGCAGTTTCTTTGGGGATCCTTTCTCCTCTCAGCCGCTCTCTTGGGTCACTGTGCGGTATTTAATATAACATTCATTTATTCTCTTGACTCCTTCTGACATCCTTTTAATGACCTTTCCTGTGTTTCCGTGTAACACAGATAAGAAATAAAACCCCAAATATTTAAAAGTTGGGTTGAAAAAAGTTGAAAGGGACACCTTAGAGTTTAGCACACAAACAGTGCAATCTGTTGTGAAGTTTCACGTGTTTGCCTGCTCTCAGTGTCTGAACAACTCTTCCAAGCATGTTGATCCACAGAAAACCTTCCTGTGATAATTATGACAGCAAAGGAATCTTATAAACTGGTAAAGTTGTGGAGCTTTTCAAGATTTCCAAATGCAGGTCATAAATTAGTTAAGCTTTTAATTTAAACCTGATGCAAACTCTTTTTTTTTTTTTTTCCCCCTGACAAAATAAGATTTCTCTGCAAACGTGTGCTTACTTTCAGGTTTCGTTCAAAAAGGATGTCAGATGAGCAAAGATATCTTCCCATAGTTCAGAAATGAAATGAAATCTTCAAGGTTAAAGCAAAAGCTTTCTTAGTGAGTAACAATCCAAGTGAGTTATTCATGGTGGTTGTATAAATGTTCTACACAAAAGGAAAAACAAGAATTACAGGAAAGTGCAATGAAAGAAACCATTCATCAAAGTTCTTGAGTTTTGTGATCCAAGGAAATTTAATTTTCTTTTGATTAAGTAGCGGGATTTCCATGCAAGGTAAAAAATTAAGTCAGAAAGGCTAAGAATAAGCCAGCATAGCTATCCTGAGAATTTGTAAGAGTAGTTAAATTATAAATAGAATTAAAAATAATAATTATTTAAAAAAAATAAAGTCAGCATTCACCACAGCCACCAATATCCATTAATAAAAAAGTGACTTAAAAGAAATGGTAGAGACAGATAGTCACAGGAAAAATGTATTCATTTCACTTGGAGCTCAGTTCTTTGGATTCTTTGTCTAGCAAAGGTTTTGCATGGATTATTTTCATCATATACATGTTATTGTATGGCCTAATAGAAGATTTCACACCAAGTATTTTCTGTTATCAATCCTATCCTCGTTTTTCATTTACATGGGGAAAAATTATACAAATTTCTGCACATGAAAGTTGTACATCAAGCCCTAAATATTCATGGTTATATCCAGGAACCCACACAGTGTCTCTCAGTTTGAAAGGCAGATAAAAAGCCTTGCACTGCCCAGTTTGCAGAACAAATAAAAATGTCATTGTTAAAGACTGTGGTCCTGCTGGAGTTGCCATTGTCATTTTGTTGGTAAAATGATGTGAAAAATCAAGTGACCCAGTCTGGGCAGAGCTTCCACACCAGTAACCCCCCAGTTTTTGCAGTATCTTCAGTCTCCTTGTTGTGATGAATTTTTGTACTTGTGAAAGATCATAGAACCAGGAGAAAGAGCTTGAGAACATCCAAGAATTTGACAGAATTATCATTCCTGACAGAAGTGGATGAGGTTTTCAAAACCATGAACCAATTCTGGCTTTCAGCTGCATCCTCGAGACCTAAAACCAGACTGAGAGTCTGAAAATTATAGTCTAATTTCCACTAAGTCATAAAGCTCTTCCTTCATATTACCTTATGGGACTTTAAAAGATTTACTCCTCAAGGATTATAAAATGAAATTGAAATTAATCACAATTTATAAAATAAAACATCGCATATTGGTTTCCTTTGCCATCTGCCCTGGGTTTTTTTTTTCCTCAACCAACCTACCAATGATTAATTTTCTATGGGGGAGTGTAACTTGAAAATGATAATTCCAGCAGCAGAGCAGCACAGTGCACACTGCAGCCAAAAGTCAGAGCAGTGACAGAGAATGCACTGCCCTGGGAAGAGCAGAAGTGGTTTTCATTTAATTCTTTCATTCAAATAATCTCAATACCTGTAACAGCAAGAGTGATACCAAGGCTTGGCAAAAGACAAGCGTAGTTTTTGGTACTTTCAAAAGCTGACAGTTTTGCCTCTGTTGCCACACTCATTTCTTAATTGAATTGTTTACAATTTCTGAATTCTTATGATCAAAACAGTGCTCTGAATGTATTTTGAATTCTTATCCTCAAATCAGTGCTCTGAGTGTATTTCCACAGAAATATTTCTTTCCTATGGACGCCCTCCTACAGAAAAAAAAAACCGAAGAAAAAAACCAAACAGCACCGTCAGAGATGGAATTTAAGGTCCTTTCTGACCTTATTTCTAGACAGAGGATAGGGATGGGTTTAGAAGCAACTGAACATTACTTTTGCAATGAAAAAACATAAAGTCCCCACGTGTTAATCTGGCAAGGCAAGCACCCCAGAGCTTTAGGCACACGGCAGTCACAGCCACGGCAGGAACCAGGCGCCCAAAGCATCAGCGTCGGATTCCAAATGCGCTGACAAAATTCATCAGCAACTGAGGAAATCGCGCAGGGATACGCAAACTCCTCCAGAATGCTGGGAATTCTGCAGGCACTGATCTGAACTGTCCACTTCTAACACCAGGAAATCAAAAAAAAACCAAAAAAACAAAGGAACTTTCACATAGAAAACATCAGCCAGAGCTTTGTGCCCTCACACATTAAATCAGATTAGTAGGACATCAACAGTAAATGAAGATAAACGATGAAACAGAATATTGGAGGTACTTTTTAAACCTTTCTAAAGCGTGCATCAACATGAAGAGCTGCTCACTAAAGTGACTGAAGCAGAGGAAACAGTGCCCAGCAAAGCACAGCTCCCTGCCCCCCCTGCTCCTCATCAGGGAAATGGATAAATTGCCATCCTGCAAAGCACAGAACAGCTCCAGCGCAGCCAGGTGTGAAAAACTCTGCACCCTGGGGACCCACAGCTCCATCCTGCTACAGAACAAAGAGAAAAGCAGAAATCTGTGTCCACAGCCACGTCTGTAATTGTGCAAAAATGAGAGGGTTCCAGTGCAAACCCGAATTCCTGAGACCAAAAGTGTTCAGCAACAGCAACGAGCCCAGGCCAGAACAGCCCCCTCCACTCCCAAATCCTCCACAATCTATTAAAGAATCCAATATTTAAACTCTGCAATTCTTACTTTTTAAAAATTACAAAGTCTGTTCTTAGTTCTCAATCCAGCCATGAAGAGACTTCTATTAAGTTGTTTTGAGGGACTTGAACTTCTTTGATTTATCTGGCTTTGTAATAAAAAAAAAAAAGTGATGGATAAAGCAAACAGCTTTGATCTTTATTTTAAAAGTAAGGAGCTTAAAAAAGTCATAATAATTTAATCCAAAATGATGGCACAAAATAAACCAGAAATCATATCTAGTCTACTGCTTCACCATGTCCTACAGCATTGCATAGATAAAAATCTAAGTTTGCATAAAAAACAAAGCAAAACAAAACAAACAAACAAAAAAACCCCAAACCAAACCAAATCAAAACAAAAAAGGAAATAAAATTACAGACACTGCAACTACAAAGACTTATTTAATACCCCTTCCTATTAAAAAAAATAACACTCAGTAGCATAGATGTTATCATTGATGACCTTTTCCCTTTGTTTTCTAAGGAAATTGAAGAATAAAACATCATGTAAAATATCTTTTACTGTGTAAAACATGATGAACTTCTGTTTCCTCCCTTTTTGTTATTTCTGATGCTGTCTGCTTGGGTAGCAAGCTTTGTCTGTATTTGCACCTTTATTTGCATTTGTTTTGTGGACTATCAATAGTGGCCATGCTGAATAACAAAATATGTGGCCAAGATGGCAAATTTGCCCTTTGGGATCAGGGAGTGAGAGCATGAAATGAGGGTAAAGGAAGCGAGTGCTGATGGGGAAAAGCAGCCCAGTTGTCATTCTTTTATTAAAAGTCTGCAGTACATCAGTCCCAGAGTGTCAATCAATCTTTCTTGAAAATTTATTGAATTTTAACCAAGAAATTTAGGAACTCACTCTAGTCTTCTGTTTTACTCAGAAACACAGGAGACTGTGAATTGCCTGCAAGCTCCAGAATGGCTGAAGGTACTTTTACAATCTACTTGTGGACATTAGAGGATCACCATCATCCAAATGAAGAGATGAGAAGTTAACAAGCAGAAAAATAACATTTGTTTTTCAGAAATAGGCAAGGAACAAACAGTAGAGGAGTCCACAGGTCAGATTCTCCTCAGATAACCTTTCTGCCTTTCCTGAAGTATTTGCAAATCCAGACAAGACCCATAATTTAATTTAATTCAATGAAATGAGAGAAAGGTCATATTTGCATGAGAAAATAGTTTGGTGAGATGAGCCATCACAAGAAATAAACCACGATGTTTGCACCCAAAACCTCCAGGTAGGACAGGAAATTGAGATTTTTTTTCTTCTTCAAAGCATTATCATAAACAGCAGCTAAAGATAGTTCAAATACAATTATTTGTGTCCTCTTATGGAGTCACTGTGTTCAACCTTCATGTTAGGAACAAGATTTGTTTTACATTTCCATTGTCCTTTTAAAGGCCTTTGGAAAACAACACAAACAAAAATTACAAAAAATTCCATAAGCAGCCCGTTTGCCAACTTTTCCAATGGAACTGCATTAATCAATCTTCAATGATTTCACATCAAGCTTATAACAAATTCACTTTGCACATTTAACAAATCCCTCCATGACCATATTAATATCAGTACTTATGCACTGATCCAGTGGACAAATTATGCTTTACCCTGGACACATCCATGGCCCTAATTGCACAGGAAAATTAGGCTGCAAGTGATCAAATCTCACCAATTATTTATTTAATTGACTCGTTAACAATAAGAAAATCCTCTCATACTAATGAGAAAAATTCTACCACAGAAATATACCTCTTCCCATTCAAAGGAACAAGGGGGGGAAAAAAAAGCAAACCCCATAGAGTTTAATAGATATTAAAGTTATTTCTGTGATCCTCTTATCTCTTGGCTTGCAGATGGATGGACCATTTAATGAAAATCATCAGTCTCCCCGCTATTAAAGGCACAAAGAATGACCAAGTTCTTGACAAGAGAACAGCTAAAATACCTCAGAAGTGCTCTGATCATCCCATGTGTTGTTTCCAGCTGCAGCCTTACAAAATGCCTCGATTCTATCAAAATGGGCTCTGTTTCTTAAATGCACGTCTTCATTAATTAATTTGCTGCAGTTTAGTTACTTGTTAACATTCATAAAACCATGACTATATTAGCATAATTTATAGCTCTAGTGCTGAAATATCTTCATTCTTTAACTCTTAGAAGTTTCTAACTGTGCATCACAAACATCTGAGAAGACCACCTGCTCTGGCTCTCTTGTCACTTGGATATTTTCCAGAGGCAGCCAAACTCTGACAAGGTTCCCACTACGGAGGCAAGGCTTTTGCAAAGCCAGATACAGAATCCGAATTGTTTTATGGAGTGTAACACATAAGTCTCAGGTTCCACAGATTCCCTGGCCACGTTCCTGGCAGCTTCTTAGATTTCAACTATTTATTTTCTCCTTTTTTTTTTTTTTTTCAAACTGGCACCTACTCTTCGTAAAAAGTGAAATGTTCATTAGCTCAAATTAATTCCCAGCGGGTAGAGCTCAAATAATTCCCTGTAGCTAATTCCTGTTCTGCCTGCGGCTGCACCGCTAACCTGCCCATTGCTTCTGCTCCGTGACTTCTCCAACTCAACAGTGCCGTGACTTCTCACACCTCCCTCTCCTCTGCAGCCTCTCCTGTTTGTTCACCTCATTATATTCCACGCAATGTTTCACTCTCCTGTTTTGTTTTTTCCTCCCAGTCTTATTAAGACTCAAACCTGTCGCTCGCTATTTCTCCCCTCCATGCACCCTACATTTATTTCCACACGCACTTCAGTGCTATCAGCTCTGAGTGCTTTTGATGTTTAGCATCACATGCTCATTTGGGGATGACACACAAATTGGCTTTTGGCTCCTGGAAGTTTTTTCATCTCTGTCCCAGCGGTGAAATGAAAATAGAGATCTGAGAATTTTCAATGCTTTTATTTGACTGTTTTTTTTCACATTTGGAGTTTTGGACAGAATATGCATTTTTAATTACACATCACACAAAAAAACACTCTCCCCTGCAATTGATGCATACTCCAAAATATCACTTCCCTCTCTTCTGAGTCTCAGCATTCCATTAATTTATGACTTGCTGAGCTGCATCTGTCAGAAATATTTCAAATACTGGAACTCTTTCCCAAATATCTGACAAATACAGGAACAAGAGGCATTAGTTCAGTTGTAGCAACCCAATCACTTCCCTGGTCCAACAGACACATTTGCTCACCAGGTCTCTGTGACACCTGGGGTTGTTGAATCATTTTTGCTAAGAAATACTGCTCTGCAATAATTACACAAGGTACAGAAAGAGAGGCTGAATGAGATTTAAATGGTCATAACTAAGCACAGGAAAGAGACAGCTTAGACTGACTGGTTCTGTGGTCTGTAATTGTTGCTCTTGGAATTGCAGACACCAGAAAAGCCATGAATTTGACTTCACACTCTGGAGAGTCGGACAGGTAATGTACAAAAAAGTCCAACTACTTCCACTAACATATACTGAAGATAGAATAATTATAAAGTGATAGACTCACAGACCCAGGAGTGAGGTGTATTAGCATTCTAGGGAAGATCTGCACTGTGTTATATTTAGTTCCAAGAAAATGATGCAACTTTTAAGGAGAGGAAAGAGTGTCACATTACAGAGAGCTAAATATACCCCCAGAGCCATTACAAAGAATTAGCCTGACTGGGAAAGCACTCTGTGGAGAACACAGCACTCACAATGAAGAATTTCAGAGTACTCATTCTGCATTATTTTCTGTTAATGCTCGACATTATTCAAAAGAGAAAGGTCACATTGATGACCATCCCTTTCACATCTTAAGAAGAAGATAAATGTCTGACTAGCACTAGGCCACTGGGTCACAGTGACTCACAAATAAAAGGGGAATAAAACAGAATCTTTTCAAAACTAGATCAAGAGATGAAATAACAGGAAAAGTGCTGGCATAAGACAGCAAAACATTTGAAATTCTATAAGCTGGCAAACTACTGCTTGGGACAAATAAAGATATCTAAGTTTCCTAAGAATTGGGTCACAATTCCATTTTTTTCTGCACCTCTCATCTCAGGATACCCAGTGGGTGTCTGTGTCATGGAGTCAGAGGACATGAAAATATTAAGATTACACATTAAGTCAGTTAAAGTACCCCCACACTCTGGAGGAGCCGTGGTGACTCGTGGCATTTCAGAGTAACTGACAGCACGGGATGACCCTGAATCCTGACAACCACAAACCCTGTGACACATTGCAAACTAATTCCTGTAAAACCTCTAAGCTTCCTAGCTGGGACTTCCTTCATTCCTACACATTGTGAGCAGCTGGACTCTGACATAACAAACCAACAAAACAAACAAATCCACCCCAACCACACACAGCACTTATCAGACATGAATGGAACCTCTTCCTAAAATGCTGTGCATTCTTCAGAGATGTTGTCAAATGGTTTTTTTGGGTTTTTTTGGGTTTTTTTTTTTCTTTTTTTTTTCTTTTTTTTTTCTTTTTTTCTTTTTTCCAGTTCAGGGATCAAAAAATCGTATTTTGGAACATCTCTGAGGATGTCATGAATTATTTTTTCCAGACATGATTGATAGACCAGGGATGCCAGCACTAAGAGCCCAGGGCACCCAGCATTAAGGGCTTATCCATGGCACAGATAGATAGGAAATTCAGCCTGGTGGGAACCTGCCTGGCACATGGAAGGATAAGCAAACACAGAAAATGCGAAAGGAAAAATAATCTAAATAGTTGGTTATCCCCTGCAGTTCGTGAACAGGAGTCAGTCCTGGAAGAAAGGTAGAAAACACCTCAGTTGTTGTTTTAAGGACCCACCTGGGTTTCCTGTGCTGCTCACTCTGGGTGAGCAGTGCACACAGGCACAAGGCACCACACTGGGTGCTAAATGTTGGATTAAGGTGGAGGATTCAAAGGCCTCTAGAAGTGAGAATCGGCAATTTCAGTACTTAATTACTTGAGTAGCACCAAAAAAATATTTCCAGTGTGTTCCTCTTCTGTTTCCTCTGAGTACTGCAACAAGCCCTGCCCTGTCAGGCTAATGATCAGGGTTTATCCATCAGGCATTCCAAGTTTCTGTCTCTCCCTGCTTTCTGATTGCTGTCTGGTCAGTTAATTTCTGCAGCTTTTCTTCTGGCACTAATCAGGAATTAAGAGCTGCCATCAGCTTTGCTAGATACAGATTCCTACCCCCAGTTGGAAAGGATTTTCAAAACAGGCAATTCTTGGCCTTTTCTGATTATCCACATGCAAGCTCATAATCCAGTCGCTCTTATTTAGGAAGTCAAGCAGTGAAATAAACAATGTTGATTATAATTTACTGTCCTTTTTTTTTTTTTTTTTTTTTTTTTTTTTTTTTTTTTAAAATCAAGAAATAAAGGAAAAAAACTTGCCATTCTAATCCTGAGACATCTGCTTTGCAGTTGGTCTTTTGATTTTTAATCCTACAGGAGAATGGGTTCTGGTGAAAATGAAAAGAAAGGGCAGGAATCCATTAAATAAAGCTCTTTTTAGGTGATATGTTTGCAAAGGCCAGCATGTTTTGTCTAATAGTTTCTTTTGTGGCAACTAAATAAAGACATTTCACTCAAGTTTACTACAACTAAGATAGCGATTAAAGAGATTTTGATTAAAGAGAGTTTTAAATAGGTGTATTCCAGGGAGAGTGATTGATAAGAGAGTTGAATACTTATTTTTCTTGCAAAGCTGTAATATTGTCTATATTCTATTTGAACAATTTGAAGGAAAAAATGGGAAGAAAACTTCATAAAAATAAAGGTGAAAGTTCTGCTATGTCCAGTAGCCTGTGTCCAATTTGATATGCACAAAAAATTCAAATTTTATCAAATTGTACTACCCATTATTTATAGCAATATGCCTTTAAAATAACACATCTCCAGCACAGTAAATGATGATAATTCCTCGGTTTCAAAACCAAAAGTCATTCTTTCATTTCAGCATATTCTCAGACTTGAAAAAATAGATAAGCAAAGTATCCAAGACTGAGCAAAATCTCAGAAAATCACAATGAAGATTTAGCAAGCAGCAAATGCGTGGGCACCAAAGCACATGAGGAAGAGTCAAACACAAAATGCTTCTGAATGGAGTGTCAGGTGGGAACAGTTTATTTATGGGTGTTGTAACCTCAAGAAAATCAAGCCAATACAAAGAAAACCCTTTTGAAAACCCTCAGCAGCGTTGCCATAATTAGGTACCACCAATAAGATGGTAGAAAAATTATTAGACACATGTAAATAAATATGATTTCAAGAAACCATTCTTTCTGAAGCCCTTTAACAATACTGCTCATGGGCAGCAGGTGCCTTAAAGATGCAGCCACAAGATGAAGCCCCAGAAACCAAGTGCAGACGGACACCTGTGGGTAAGCAGAGAGCACAGCCTGGAAGGAAACTTGCTTCAGGGCATAACAAAAGCAATGACAAACCCAAGGTTGCACGTGTGGCTAAATTGTGTTAATGAAGCCATTAGTTATGCTAGCAGAAAGCTGTGTCCTAAAGAGTATTGGTGAAAACAAAATTCCCCTCTTGGGGAAATTTCTCATCTGGAAGGATGGTGAGGAATAATGGAAGCTGCTGTGAAGCACTGCCTGGGTGGTGTGCAGAGTCACCACTCAACTCCTCAGGTAACAACCACAGAACTCAGGTAGCCTGGTCTTTAAATTTTGTGTGCAAGCCTGAAATAAAAAATAAAAAAAAATTTAAAAAAAAAATTTAAAAAAAAAAACAAACCACAAGTTCTGCAGGTGACTTACTGCACATTGATATGCAAACCCCACCTCTCCAGCCTGTGTTGCTGCATATGCAAGACTTTGCTTATTTTAGAGGCAAAGCATCAGCTTTTTTTTGGGTTTGTGCTCCACTCTTCGTGGTGTCCCATCCCCAAAGGTTGAGAAGTTGGATGCAACGCAGAGAAACCTAAAGCAGTCAGGGCTTGGAAAAAACCATCAGCAGGATAGTTCTGACTGTGGCATTTCAGTTCTCCGTCTACAGGAGAGATGAGATGGGGAGCCAGCATGTGGAACTGTGAACCACCAGTACTGAGATGGCCTTTAAACTCTTCATATTTAGATACTTTATCTAGGGGGAGACAGAAAAGGAAATAAGGACAGGACAATGAGGAAAACGGACTGAAGGAGTAGCAGAGGATAGAAGAGGAGATGAAATTTTGTTGTATAACAAAACACAGAAATGATCAGAGAACCAGGAGGAGGAGAAGAGGCTGACCCAGTGAGAGAAGTCCTGGCACTACTGCTAAGGTTTTGAAGTTGTATTTTCAAATCTGTAAAATAGCAGTTGTAACTGCAGATACTCAGTGAAGGGAAGTAGCTCAGCAGTGGCAGAATTTCAGTCAGTTTTGCCTTTTAATTTATCAACTGCTTTTTTATTAACATTTTAAACAGAAAGTTTATTTACCAGGAGAGTTCCTTGTTGTTTGAACAGAACCTGCATTATTGTTAGTTCGTGTAATGTGGATTTTTACAAATCAAACATTGAAACTGGTAGCCCAGATGCTGTTTGGATTTGTTCACGTTATTAAACCTGGCACTTAAGAAAACGTAATTCTATTAATAATAGCACATATCTATCAATTTCTATCAGTGTCTGCAAATTGCCTGCATACGAATAGGCATGTACCACCAAAGCTGAGCAAGAGCTGCCCTAAAATGAGAATAAGTGCAATTTAATACAGAACATTCATTCCAAACTTCACAGATACAGCACAGCCATGCAACTTGACTGGCTGATGAAAAGGAAAAATGCATCTAGTAGCCTGAAAGAGAATGAGACTGGCTTATAATAAATAAAATGAAAGCCTGAAAAGTTTTACTGACAATCATAAATGCTTCAACAAAGGAGTACGAACTGTTCCCAGAACTACAAGTGGTTTTAAAATGATGATCACTGATAACTGACAGGAAGGGAGAGAAAGCAGTAAAGAAATGAAAGGATAACAAGAAATATTTGAAACCACTGCTCGTATTTCCTTTTGTTCCCATGTGCTCTCAGCCCACAGAAGGTGAATGTGATGTTGAACCCAAATGCATTGCTTTCTGTTTGGCCTCCGCTGTGCACTCATTATTGCAGGAAGCTTCTCCTCACAGCAGAATGCCAATGCTTTTCCACTCACATCTCATGGCATGATTCTTCCCTTCCTTAACCTATTTTTACACCAACACACCCCTCTTGATTTCAGTAGAACTCCTTTTGGTTTTTAGCAGCATAAACACCACCTTTCCTAGGTTTGCATACCAAAAGAAGATATCGATTTTTAAGGGGACTTCTGCTATCAACACAGTGCATAAAATACACAGCTCGGTAAATTGGGAAAATACAAGTCTGGATTATTTAGTGCATCAGACTTGGCTGGAGTTCTGGAGAAAATGCCTCAAGTACAATGCAGTGCATCCCTATTTTATACACCATTGAACAGAACATCTCCAAATTGCCCTGGAACTCACGTACTGCCATAGGGCTAACTGACATTATTCCTGGGCTGTGGTTACTCCTAATGCTCTGCTAATCGTTCTGTGCTCTAACATGCTCCGGAGAAAAATCTGTATGTTCCCAAAAAGTCAGAGAAGTCCCACTAATGAAATTAAGCGAAAGAAATGTAATGTATTTTTGTCAATGTGAGTCCCTTAAGCTAAACTTTGAAGCACATGTATTATTCAATGGAAAAGCTTTAATTAGTGGTTCTTTAAAATTACTCAGAGAAAGGACTAAAAGAATCAAAATAGTCCATCAAGGTTGTTGAAAGGGTGGCTAAGTAAATCTACAAAAAGCTGGTATCACAGAACTGAGGCACTTCAAATCTACCTGAAAGCAAAGGAGAAACAAGTGAGAGTAAATCAAGTTCATTTCACAGAACATTCAAGTTCTTTCTAATGGTGTGCATGACAGTAATTTTAAACAAGGTCTGGTATTCATTTTTTTTCCCAGACTATTTGTAATATTATTACCTGATTCTAAGAATTGTGAATGTAGGATATAAAGTGGATTTTAAACAGCAGTTACTCAAAGCCTGGAGAGGGAAAATGATGTGGGAAATGAAGTTTATTTCAAATAGGCTTGTGTAAAAAAAAAAAAAAAAAAAAAAAAAAAAAAAAAGATGCAAATACAAATATCTTACATTTGCAGATATTGATTTCCAACCAGCCCGGTCTGTGACTATAATTGCTTCAACAGCCCATTGTCTACAGCTTGTAAAGTTGAATCAACTTACATCCCTCTTTTCCTAGAAGATCCAAAAGCCTATTGATTCCAACATCACCTTTAAATGGAGATAATCTTTTGGAGATTTCAAACTTAATTTGTTGATTGCCTCTAAGTGACACGGGTTCAGCACTGCCATCAGATGAGTCCAAATGTCCTTGGCACTCGTGACACTTTAAGTGGAGGGGTTTTCACTGTCAGACTGGCTGGGGATGCTCTCATTATCCCCAGTGCTCTCTGGAGCTCGGAGCGCTCCGCTCTGACCGAGGGAGTTTGCACCTACTCCTGAGCGCTGCATTGCCGCGCACCCCTGCTGGGTTTCAAAGTCATTTTCTCTTCTGTATTTCCTAATTGCACTCTTTTTATCTCCTCTTGGGCTCTTTGTGGGGCTGCTTCGTGCTGCAGCCAGCAGCCTCACCCTGGACATGACTCCCATGGAAACTCACTGTCCCTCCTAACAGCTCCTCCAGCCGCTGCCTGGTGCCATCTCTCACTGCCAGCTGCTCATTACTGTTCTCCATCCCATGCGCCACCGAGAAAACCAATTATCATACAATGAACAATAAAAGTACAGTCTGATTTGGGTTTCCAGCCTGACCACACACCCTGGGGCAGGACGCACAGCTCGGGCACCAACCACAGAGCTCATCCTGCCTTTTACCTCCACAAGAGCCCTGAGCTCTGAGTGGTGCCTGTTAATTATTATCAATATTGGCCTTCCATAATCTGGGCTATTACCATGGTTCAGCAAGCCACGATTGTGCGCTTTGTTCGACGATGTGAGCTCTGCAGGTGACACACACAGCAAAACACTGAATTATTCAATGTCTGTGTGTGTGATGGCCCCCCCTGACCTTTCACTTGTTTGTAATGTTGCTGGCTTTTTAATCTTTAAACCACTGTACATCCTGTGAATTCTCAGAAGGCTTCATCTTACATTACACTGACAAAAAAGCTGCTCCTTGCAGAAGTTTTCATTTAGTTTCTTACAAAATATTCTGCACTTTTTGGAGCATGACAGAAGTTGACAAGAAAGTGCCTTCATGTAAACTGAAAGAACATATTTCTTATTATCCATTTTGCTCTTTTAGAAGATCCCAAATGTCATCGGTCTTTCCTAAATACAAAATAAAATAGCAACACTGCAACTGTGCAGTTTGTCATTCCTAAAGCCTTTTCAAAATACGTGTCTAATCACAATGGCTCCTGTTCAGCACTTTTTATTCATGGCTTCCATCAAAGTCACACTTCCATGGGAACTTAGCCTGAGGAAGGAATGCAGGGTAAGCCAAGGTGATTTCTGCAATTCATTATTGGGAAAATGCAAGAAAACCTTATATATATATTTTTTTTTTTTTTTTGTCTTAAGAAGTTTTAAATGTAGACTGTGCTGAGACATTATGCTCTTAAGGAAATTCTTCTGACAAGAACAAAGCATTAAATAGCCTGAGAGAGATTGAGGCAGTGTAGTTGTGCTGAGGGAGAAATTCTGCAGTTAAATTAAATTTAGACTGTAGTTCCACTGCTCTAAAAAGTGGTAGAAATACATATACTTGTGCCATACTACAGTCTATAACTCAGTCCTGTTATGTCAATGCTCACATGCATGAAAACTTATTCTGTATGAGCAACACTGACTGAAAATGTATTTTGTAAACAAAAGCTTCTCCCTAATTCACCTTCTCTATCACTCCTGTGGGTGGCCGTGTCATTCCCACTTTTTTTATGCATCTAACTTGAATCAATTGCAAGGTGTGTTTGCCACTGCTAAAATATGAAACCACATCTTCATTTCTGGCCATGAAGAAAACTTGCAGGAGGGATTCTGCCTCCTGCTTTGGAACAAACAGCACCAGAAAAGCGTTTTGCATCCTCTTCATGTTGTAAATTGAGCTCCTTTCATTGCCCAAGCCGTGGCAACAGGCAGTGGTAACAGGAAAGCAAATTTACCACTGAATATACAGGGTCAATAACTTTGAATATATTGATTTATCGTCACAAAAATTTCTTTCTCCCTTTTTTTTTCCCGACCACTGGATGACGTGCACATCACCTTTGTATGCTTAATTAAGGATATCTCAACAAGTGCTACAGGAAAATGTGTTCACAAAAGAGGCCTTGAGCTGGGTGAAAGGCTGGGATTAGGAGAGGTAATGGAAGCAGAGTTTGTTTGTTACCAAAATGAAATGTTTTCTGGGATATCCTGTGTCTCTGGAGGTTGTGACTGAAGGGTCACAACAAGTTTTCTGCTGTGCTTTAGCATCTGAGAATGTGCTCTCAGAAATTAGTGTGACATCACTGAGATGTGACTTTAAACAATCTCTCTGTTATTTTGGATTTTGTGTGACTATTTGTACATAAATACACAAGAAAGGGCTTTTTTTACCCCTATTTGTAATTAAGGTTTTTAATTCTGCCTATAGCTACAGTTTCTCTAGATTTTAAAACCTCAAACTGAATTGCACTGATGCTACCAGAACCGGAGAGGATGAACCTCATGAAATAAAAAACAAAGACAAAGATAAATCTATCCAGTTGCCACGGTGTACATCTTATAAATACATAGATGGTATCTATTCATCATCTTTATTTTATAAGCAGGTAGAGAGAACCAGAACTTAGAGAGCATCACTCAGGGAGAGTGAACCCCATAGATTTATCTTAATTATGAAAATATGACAGCCACTATCTGACAATAAGTGCAAGTAAGACTGGAAATGAAAGTGATGGACTTCTCTGCATGAAGAATTAGACTTTTATCTGGCGTCTTTCAGAGCTGAGTGGCCATGGCACTGCTTCACAGGCATTTCTAGTGTCTGTAAGGGTATGAAATCTTTACAGAACAGGAAGGCAAACAGATTCAGATTCTGTTCTTTTTTTTGGTTGCTATTTCATTCTAAATGCTAATTCAAGAAATACTAAGCCTAAAACTTTGTGGGGGATTTTTTATTTTAAATGTTCAGTTGGATTTCAGTATGGTTTATGGTTATGAGATCTTAGAATTTTGTCCTTTTTTTAAAAAAAAAGAAACAGAACTTATCATAGATTCTTCAAAACTTAGAATTAAAACTCATCCATACCTTCCTAGTCATATGGAGCTTTTTTCCTTACTCCGTTCACCAAAGAAGCTCCAGCTGCAGCCTGGTGCAGAATGTCCTTATATAAAAAATAACTTATAAACTTTTCTTCCCAGGGAGATAAAGCCTCTTTGGAATGTCTGTACCAGGAAACATCCTACACAAGGGTGTTTTGTCCATTTTCTTATCATTTCCTCTTCCAAGTCAAACCAAAACCAGAGATCCTCAGTGAAATCCTTCTAATGGAGCATCATTTCCACTGCCCAGCTGAGAAGCCTCTCTTCAGGGTGAATCAGGACATCCCTAATTCATTCTCAGATGCTTTCTGGATTCTGTTCTTGGTTTCCCTCTAATTAATTGGTCTCATCTGCTGTGAAAATTCTCCACTACTTAATACCAACACACAGAGGTTCCTACACAGCACAAACTCTGAGTTCTCTGGAGTGGTTCATTATATTCATTTTGCTAAAAGGGCAATTGTTCTTAGACTGTGAATTGTTGAAGGATAATTAAAGCAAATTGTTTCAACTTAAGAAAAGCTTTTTGCTGGCCACCTAAGAATACTCAGTTTTGTGAAGTGATATACTTCCTTTAAATAATGGACAGGTTAATAGTCCCTAATATGTGGAACGAGTGGTCAATAATTCACAATAGTAATTACTCTGAATTTTTTTTCCAAAAAGCTTGCCGTGTCCTTGTTATGGGAATGTAGCTAGTAGAGACTGAAGGCTACTAAGCTCCATCATTTGTTCCAGATGAAGTCAAAATTATACAGGTGATTTCCAAATGGTGAGTTCCTATGTCCTCTGGAAAATGAAAATCCATGACTGTGTTTATCTGACTGTAGGGATTCCAAAACGATCATCACTAAGTTCTACTGTGAACAGGCTGATTAACTTTCTTGATAAAAATGATTCTTTTTTTGCCAGTGAATTTTGGGATTAGGCTCAACAAATTGTGCTACAAATGAATGTTGTTCTGTGTTTATCTACAAAATTGCAGATAAACAAAACAGCTGGTCAGTACAAGCTTGTGTGAAGGAAATTCTTCAGGAAGACAACACAGAAGTTCTCTTCTAATACAGATCAAGAATCATCATATCACAGCTCTCTCCTAATTTCCTGAATCTAAGTCTTGATTTCCCATTTTTCCAGTAAATATAACAGTCACTGTCTTGGGTGAGTCCTTGTTCCTTCTGTTTGCCTGTGCCACATTTCATTTCACTTGAATTGAAGATTTCCCACAAAATATTCACCAGTTCCCATGTCCCCTTGCTCGGGATGACTGGTGAGGATGGCCAGCAGGATTTGGCAACACGTTAATCACGTGTCATTATTGCTCAAAGATCCACACATTATAACTTCTACTGCTGAAATGGAAGCATTTCCTTCCCCTGCACTGCCTCACAGCAACCTCCCTCCGCTGAAAAGAGTGCTCAGATCCTCATTCCTGAGCTGACAATCCCTTCCCTCTCCAATTGGCGAGGCAGCCGATCCACCGCGCCTCACCTGGATCAAACCGCGGTCCTATCAACAAGGTGCTCTTGTTTAAACTTAAATTCATCCAGTGCTGGCTTAACCCGGTGAAAGAACCCCCAGTGAACAGATGTGAGTAGCACTGGATCAGCAAAGAGCAGCCTTGATTTTAACGGCTCTAAACACAGACTTCCACCAGTCTGAAATATTTAAACATTTTTGCTTCTGTAGACATCTGTAGACGACCAGGGAAATAAACGTGTGTACACACACATCTCCCTGATTACTCAAAACCAAAGTAACGTTTGCTTCAAATGTGAGAGTTAAACTACAGTTTAATTTGACATAATGCTCAGTTTAGCTTAATGCAACACTTCATTATACAGACACACAGAATTACCTGATTTGATATAATGTCATAAAAGGTATCATTGCCAGTGTAGCCCATACCAGTTTGGCATGTGGCTGAAAAGATAGATCTCTAACCCGTACAGAACACTGAAAAATTAAGTAATTTGCAAATAAATCAATATGGCATTAGATAAAAGAGTGACAGTAATGGAGTTATCTGTAACTCCAGCCGTTTCAATGGCACGTGCATTCACAGTTAAACTCCCTGTTTCATACTGGCTGCCTTCTTAACGATAACTTGGACTGAAAACCAGATAAATGGAGTTTTGTAGAGCCTTGTGCATTGACCTCACTGTGCTTCCCCAGAAATCAGTGGCTCTGCTTCAGCACTGGGAGCAGAGTTTGCCTGTGCAGTTTGAAAAGCCCATCTTAGGCATGTGCAGGAGAATTTTGGAAAAACAGGAATGACCTCATACTCTCCCAGTGGCACTCAGCAGCTCAACTCCTGAGCAAGTGCAGTTGCCTGCATTCCATTGTAAAACATGAGCACTCCTTCACTGTGATAATCAAGTTCCAGTGCTTTGAGTCAGTAGAAGTAGGTAATAGAGTGAGCTAAAAGCAGATAATGACCCTCGATCATTTTAAGGGTCATTAACTCCAGCAATTTACTAAAATACTTCACTTTTTGGTTGTTGTTCAGCACTTGAGTTCATGCAAAGATCCTTGGTTGCATATAAAGCTCTAAATGAATCCTCTCCTAGAAAGGAACAGCAACCCTTTGCCACTGAACAGAAAAATAAAACGTGTCGAAGTGCAGCGAGGGAAAAATTATTCTAAAATTTTAACCTATGGAATTTCACAGCTAAAATTAATATAGCAAGATAAGATGGGAGAAGGCAGCAGCAGAATATCACACTGATTTCAAGGCTTGTGAAGAAGCACACACACAAGAAAATAATCTAGAGAAGGGCACTCTGGGGGAAAGACCTATCCCCACAAGTATCCAATAATGAAAGAAAACTGGACATAATGAAAATGAACCTCCATTAATATGATTTCCCAAAAGGTCTTTTCTTTTTTGTATTAAATTTCAACTCACACATCAAAGTGAGTGAGAGCCCAGCTGACTGGTTTGCTGCTAAAGAGCTGCAGATTTGCTTCTGATTGAGGAAAATTGTGTGGGACTGAACTGCATTTTTAAAGGTTAGCAAGACACCTTATGCCCTGATATTGTTTGTTCTCATTTCATGGGGCTTTTCCTCTTGAGGTTTCATCTCCTTGTAGCTTTCTTCGAGTGCAAAGCTGTGAATAAATAAAATGCAATACGATGTACAGTATTGCAGAGAGGTCTTTACAGAAAATCATTCTACTTCTTCATTATACTTTTATCTTGCTCTTTTTTTTTTTCCTACAGTAACAGCATGCTATTTCTCCAAACTAGAAGAAGCAAATTGGATGAAGCATCAGATAATAACTGTAACTTTGGTTTTCCATTAAAACAGCTTCAAGATGTAGCCTTGAAGAAATCAGCCAAATAAGAAATAGCAATATTAGAAATTCTTTTTTTATGGTTTGCCAATATGCAGCCATCAAAAGTAATTTTTTTTCAAATTATCTTAACAGAAACTAGATTAAAATATAGTTTGTGTTGAGGTTGGTTTTTCTCTACTCCTCCACTCCTGCATGTGAGTATCAGGAAAGTTCAGGTTTGAAACCTCTCCAGTCTGAAATCATTATCACAGACTAAGAGCAGCTTTGCCTCACCACTCTAAAACACAAATCCTGACAAGACAGGAGCTGAACTTATGCTGAAAATGCTGAAAATAGTTCACATGTCTAGTTAGACTCTGACATCCTTCTGGACATCACAGTAAATGTGTTAATTAATAATGTCACATGGAATAGCAGTTCATGAGATTTGGGATGTCTGTCTCCAGCAACAGTAAGGACCAATAAACTCTTGGGGAAAAAAGGTAGAATTGTATTACAGTGGAGTTTGATTTCACTTTTCCCACATCATAAGGATCTCTTCACCCCTCACAGTGCCCCTTCCAAAGGAATAATACATCAAAAACTGCCCAATTTGCCCAACTGGCAAAATTCTTGGGCTTCAGCAAAAGTTATGCAAAGAAACAAGTTTCTTCTGCTTCAAATATTTCAAATGGCATTTTAGGAGTTTCTAGACTTAGCTTGGATGAAATCCTCCCCCTCAAAGTGCCCACTTCCCATCTTCCCATCACCCTCCTTCCAACTTCTGCTCCTACACTTGTGCATAAAGATGCAGCTGTGCTGCTCAGCCTCCCAACAGTTTCAGGGAAGAGGAAATAGGCAATATTTTCCATTTATAACCCATCTCAGAATTATTATATTGCCATATTATCATTTTTAGTCTAGTTTTTTTTTTTCCAGAAGCAGCCTGGGTGGCCTAATCCAAGAGGAACAGGAAGTCTTTAAAACCATTAACTCAATTTAGGCTTTGTAGTAGTACTTATATGGTGAAATACCAAGCGGGTTTTTTTTAAAAAACAAGTTCTCTGTGGTCTGCTCCTCCCAAAATGTTTGGCTGCAAGTGCAGGATCAGAGAGCAGGGGCAGAGCTGAGGGTGACACTGACTCTGCCATGACTGAACTTTGTCTGGTGAGGATGTGCTGCCACAGGGATTGAGCCAGGTGTCCCTGACAGACCCCACTGTCTCTGCCACGGGGGCCAGTGATGCCTTGGATTTTAACTGCCATATTTTTCAAATCCTGTAGTACTTAGTGTGTAACTCTAAACTGCCTTGTAGCCTGGGAGCTGCTGCTCTCTCGTGTTCACATTGACAGAACAAAGCCTCTCCAAGGCTGCTCTCCAAGGACACCCAGACTGTCCTGGGCCCAAAATGTGCAACCCAACACCTTGAGAAAAAAGGCCAAGCTAGAGAGAATTTCATCAGTAGGTAAAATTTTAATTGGAGAGTTTATACTGATACACTAATGGACCAAAACCTATAACTGTGTAAAGAACTCGTGACTTGTCGTCCACCTTGAGGTCCATCTTGAGGTCTGGGTGTGCTCCCCAGGCTGTGCCTTTGAAAGCTTTCCAATAAATATCCACCTTTATTCCCTTCCTCCTGTCTGGGCTCTGTTTCCAGGGAGCCACTTCAGGCATCACCAGCACAGCACAGAGGGGGTGGCATTTCCTCCAAAGGTTGGATACTGGCACAGGAATTGTAGCTGTTCTTGTTGGCACCAGTGAACTTTGCTAAAAAAACAAAGTGCTTACACTATCCACTGCCTGGAGACAACATTTCTCACTTTCTCCTGAATCCTGGTTTTCAGGCTGCTGGAAGGAACCTGGATCCATTGCAGCTTGTCTGAGGCTTGTTCCTCCTCACTAAATCTCTCCAAAACCCCTGTTCCCTTCCTCTTTGTGTTTGTACTGGTTATAACTGATATGCCAAATAAACCAGCAGAATGAATGCACTTGGGTCTTTGTCAGCTGATGGCAAGGAGTAAAGCAGGTGAATCAAACTGGTGAAAATACAGACACAAAAAGGATGTAATGAGGAGAAATTAATGGTAAGAAATATGATCCTTGTAACAGTATTTCAATTGTTTATTCTAGAGAAATAAGGGGAAATGTATAAGAGAATTTAATCTGTCTCTACACACTAAAGTTTGCCAATATTTCAAACAATTTTGAACAGCATATATGGAATAAGCACTCTAACATTAGAGTCAATGGAGGCGAAAATATCTAAGTACAATACTTCTACTTACTTTGAAAACTCCTTTCTGTGTTATCTATCTTTTAATTGCCTCAAATCTTTCTAACTGAGTGCAATCTGCCTATGGGACTGAAGGTCACGGCTTCAAAATATTCTCAGCTTTGTGAGCCCTAGTTTTTAAAATTATTTTTGTATTAGATTTCAGAAACCATCTTACTCAGCCTTAGCTATCCAAAAGCCAAGTGTTCACATAGTTACCTCCTACAGCACCTAGAGAAAGAGTCAGAGTGACTCACTGCAGCTTGTGTGAGCTTGAGACAGCTACAGCAGTGATTCTCTCCGCGTGGCTCTCTGCCTTCACCTCCTACAGAAGAAATGAATTCCAACCCAAGTCTTTCATTAAAAAAAAAAAATATATTTCTGTTACCTTTACAGTCATTCAGAATGGAAACTATTATCACTTGGAAGAAATCACTACGAATGTCTGCCTTCCACAGCCAGTGTTACATAATCCCAAGTGAATGGCAGGGCTCTGCTGAGTCTCTGTCCCCGAGCTTCAGAGCTCTGACAGGAGCTCTGACATCCAGGCCTGACACAGCACCTTCCCCGATCCCCCAGCCTGCCATGCTGTTCTAAATGTGCAAAAGACAATAAAAGCAACCCAAAGACAGCAACAAGTAAAACATCACCTCAGCACTTCTCCTGTTAAAATATAAAACGTTGGTCTGACCATTGCTTTGGTGAGATCACACCTGGATGCGGCTCCGTGAAAACCACCAGGAACAGTCAATGCAGTTCTGTTTCTCATTAAGAAAACCCCAACCATCCTCAACCCCACACCAAACAGCAGGGTTACAAATTCAGTTTTCTTTTACTTTCTTTGCCACTTACATAGTAAAGAGGGGGTTTTCCATTCCCACCTAACTGTTTTTTTATATCCTCACGAAATAAAATTACCATATGTCCTATGGATTCACCTTTCCTTCTCACTCTCCTGGTTACAGCTGGTGCTGTGCTGACCCATGGGGTTTTGCAGTTGTCATTTGTCTCTGTAATTCAACAGACATTGGTTGATCCAGCTGTAAAGATTTAAGCTGGATCAACCAGCCTCTCCCTTTCAAAAAACAAAATTGCTATTAAGCCTTTCTGACCTTTTATCTTTTTCTTCCAATCTCAGGCCACAGTATGGCTAAAGGAAAGACAATTACAAAAAAAGAAAATCCATACAAAGCTTACAACCACACACAAACCACGGAACACAAACAGGGTAAGCCAATCTTCCACAATCCCTGCGGAAGATTATAATACATTCACTTGAGAATTCCCATCACGTGACATTTTTTTAGATCAGAAGTGGAACATCCTGTTCCAGCTCCTCATACTCCTTCCTGAATAACACCCTAAACATAAAGCAATTAACAAATTATCAGCAGACTAATAACCCTATCCTACCTTACAAAAAAAAAAAAAGGTCATGGACCCATCATATAAAATTAGCATCTGCCGACTTTTGCTTCGTTGTACCACATCTGATTTTGTCTCTCATGGAACCCAGTACTTCTGAGATGTATAAATTAAAAGTGACTAGTCAGATACTTTCTCTTCTGGAAATAATTTAAAAACAAAGAGCAAACAAAATTAGTTCCACTGAAATAAATTCGAATGCTACAGAATTCATTTGGAATGACAAGTTACACAGATTTACCCGTAAGGTTGTGACATCCATTGGTAAATTCTAATTTATTAATAGAGTATTCTGTATTTGAATATGAAAGAAATGAGTCTAATCTTTAATTTTTTTTTTTTTTAGATAGGTGAGAAGCAACTGAATTCAAGG
This sequence comes from Picathartes gymnocephalus, assembly GCA_013390045.1. Classification (NCBI taxonomy): domain Eukaryota; kingdom Metazoa; phylum Chordata; class Aves; order Passeriformes; family Picathartidae; genus Picathartes; species Picathartes gymnocephalus. The sequence goes on along the minus strand of WEKY01048621.1, from coordinate 419,866 downwards.
TTCATATTTCAGCACAGAGTGTTCTAAACTAAATATCTCCATTAAATACAGATCTACATTCTTGACTTGCAGCCTTTAAACCTGTCTGGTGGAAAATAAAGAATAAGTGGCATTTTTCATCAGGATTTTATCTTGATAAAAACTCCTTTTTGCAGATATATTTGATATTCATTATGTTTCTGTAACAGCCTCTGCATCTCCAGTGTTATCAAACCCCAGCAGAATCTTTTCATCTTAATGAGACAAGAGAAGACTTTGTGTTCTCTACTCCATTCTCCTCAGATTATCAGTATGAAAGGTTTGATTGACACAGGGAGAGGCAAACCCGTTCTGATTAAATCTGAGTTTTATCTGGCTGGTTCCACCAGGACAGAAGGGTCTCTATCTGTGATGACACACTGGGCTTCCTCTGGCCATTTTCCTTTCCGTAGACCATTGGATTTTTGTTTTCAGGAACAGTACAGGCAGATTTCAGGTGAGTTCTGCATTTGTGGTTTTGACGAATTCCTGCAGTTAATCAAGCAGACAGGTTGTGTCTCTCCCTCATTTTCAAAGGAGACGACACTGAAGGAGTTTTTCAGCCCCTCAAAAGAAAATTGACATGTTTGACATTACCCAACCAAATACATGAGATTTCATCAAAACAGCAGTTGCCTTCTACTGTTCTTAATTTTATTTTCATGTGATGTCCTCTCTAATTATACCTGAGTTTTGGAAGTTAATGATTCATCAGTTCCTATAAAAATTTCCTTTGTTTTTTTGGCTTTTGTTTTTG
>WEKY01048621.1:381285-419052 GCA_013390045.1 Picathartes gymnocephalus | reverse complement strand
TTTTTTTTTTTTTTTTTTTCTCCTAAGGAAAGTAAGAAAAGGTCCTCAATAGATTTGGGAGCTCAGTCATTTAACCCTGAGTTTTAGCATTTTCTTTTTAGCAGTTTAGATACAGGGAAATAGTTTATGAATGCAGTTTTTTACTACATTTAAATGGAAAATGTAACAAAATGTATCGTGATTATTGTCAGGAATTAGACTTTTGAAGTTTTGAGGGGAAAACCAAAAATATTTAATCAGAAATTTTGAACAGCAATTTTGAAGTTTCAATAAAAAGGAATAAAGAAAAAATAGCTTAAAAAAAGAACATTAATTACATCAAGTAACAGGAAATGTGTGAAAAACATTGAGTTATAAACAGCCATTCCACTGCAGAGGCATAAAAATGGTGTAGAGTCACAAAAAAGAAAGGGCATCAATGTGAATTGTATCCTGCAAATTATAATAAAAAATATTTGGTTTTCTCTGCTTTAAATTTTTTCCCATTTAAATACAAATTAAATGTATCTACCATAATTTTAAATTTTAATGCTTTTGCTCCCTTTTAAAACATAAATATGCTTTTTCCTGAAGGGACTTTGGATGGCACAGGGAAGAGTTTTAACATAGAACACAGTGGCTGACTTTGAAGTATTCTCCACTTTGCCACGGAGAAAGAACAAATCCTTGGAACTTCTGATGTGTAAAAATGGATTGTGCATGAAGATTCCGTTTGTGGGACATGGACAGATTTCACTCAAGTAGTGAATGCCCTCAGAAAATAAAGCTCCAAAGGGGCTTTGTTTTTTCATGACAAAATTTCAGATTCTCTCATCTGTATCAAGAAAAATTATGTTCTTCACGAGTAAGATTAGTGCAGTTCATTGTGAGAAATTCCACAGTTATCATATCCTCATGTGAATTTAATAAAGCTCAGCCTTAGCAGTTCTTGAACAGCAGCCAAGCATTTGATTTGTTCTGTTTCATTTTATTCATTTAAATGCATCTTGCTCCCATCTGGAATAATAAAAACAAACAGTTCAAGGAGTTAATGTGTTAAAAAGGGGCAATGAAATAATGGAATCTCCTCTTCCAAGCCCCCCTCTCCTAAGTCTGGTTGTTTCATATCCATGTCAGAACTCATGTTGGCATTCCCTAATTCCTCAAAGACAGCCTGTAAGAGGATTGTCAGGACAGATGCTGGAGCCCTCACACAACTGAGCACATGCTGTCTCAGTGTTTCAGAGCCAAACTGCTGTAACTAATAAATCATGCTTGGGAGCTGAAAGCAGATAATTGTATATCTTGTATACAGGAAGCATCAAAAGCCTTTTTTGCCTCCAATTACATTTTGCTGATTTAATTGTTCCTGACAGAATTATTCCTGTCTGCTTTTAATAGCGAACCTTCGAGATAAGTTTCTGAAGAGGTTCGATTGTGAGTAAAACAATCCAGACTGCGTCAACTTCTCGGTGCTTTCACTACAGTTAAATGAAATCCAAATAAATACTCACAACAAATTTAAAATGAAGATGAATACAAAAGTTGATGAGCCATACAAGTGAGCAGCAAACAGTGTACTTTAGGCTTCACCCGAAAATGCATACAAATTATATTTGCATATTTCAACTATTTACAGTTATAAGTAATTTGAATTCGTTGGATATTTATACACGTGGGTAGTGGATCCATAAAGACAATTAAGTTTCTGATTTCCACTGAAACACCTACGTATTCTTGAGGATCCTAAAATATTAGAAGTCAACTGAACAAGGCCCAGAGAAAACTGATCTCAAAGAGCTTGGTTTTGTGTCCCATGATTGGAGTAGGTGACTTTCACAGGTCCCTCAGAACCCGAATTATTCTATTTGTAAGAATTCTGATGTAAGAAATAGATATATATTGTGTGACCCACCAATATATCCTAAAGGTTATATTATATTGTCCCAGGGGGTTTATACATGTGGTACTCAATAATTTGGTTATTATCACTGTGCCTTTGTCAAATGTCAAATTGACACAACACCAAGTGCGAGGTCTTACAAATGTCTGGATCCTTACACAACTCCCCCACCATGGTTTCAATATATTAATATAAAAATAGGAAAACATGGAAATAAGAAAATCCTAAGCCATTCATTAAAGACCAGAAAACAAGAATCTCACAGTGTTAGACCGTACATGTATTGTTTTCCAACTTGGAAGAACAAAGACAATATTTGATGGACAGGAAACAAAGTCACTCGGGTTAAAAGTTGGCCAAAGTGAAAATGCACAGAAGTGGTCTTACAATAATCCTGATGAAGAAAGAGAATGAATCAGGAAAGATCATTTAGCAGGGACTGATTTAAAACTGGCTGTACGAGTTTCTTAAAATGCATTCATCAAATCCTCCAGCCTCTTGTTTGCAAAATCAGTAGGTTTGATGATTGCCCATGTGTAAGCAAACACCAATCTGTTTATCCATGTTTTTCAAATTAGTCACAATGTCATTTTGCTAGATTAAAAATCTACTTCAGGCCGTTAAAAAACCCATTCAGCCTCATGCTTCTAAACAGCAGGAAATGTCTTTGAACACCAGCTTATAAAGAAAACAAGAAAAGTTTTAGAAAGCTACCTTATGTTTTTGTTTGTATCTATATCTATACCTATGTATGAGCTCCTACAATATACAAAATAAGAATTAAAAAGGTATAAGCATTCAGTGTGTCTAGTGATACCCTTCTGAGAAGCATTAGAGATCTGCGTTTGGATAGAGCAGCTTGCTGCTATTTGAAGGAGGAAGAACCAAGATTTTCTCGCAGGATTTTTGGTAAATCCATTGTTCCCACTCAGGTGTAGAAAATATTACAGATCAAGGTGGCTCAGCACGGGCTGTGAGCAGTGAATACAGCAGGGCTGATCACAGCTGCTAATAACAATATCCCCCACGCCTTTCCAAGCGGCAGCAGCTCTTAGCCAGAGCTCTCACCGAGCTCCGAGTCCTGCACGAGTTGGGAGAAACACTCCTTGGATAAATTGCAGTTCTTTGGGCTTCTAACTTTGAAATCGATAGCAATCAAAATCTCAGCAGGCTGGAGAAGTTGTTGCTTCCCTTCTGCTAAGCTTGAGAACATAATCCAGTGTTTTCCTCCCCTCTTGAAGTTTTGTTTACAAATAGACTTACTTAAACAGAAAAGCCCTTTTCCACCTTCACTTTGATTCCTTGGTGTATTGGCTACAGACAGTTTCATGTTAAAGACCTCCAAAAACAGAGACTGTGGAAAACAGAAGACAGAAGGTAGAAAATACTCTTTCACAGTGTATAATTCAAAATATCTGTACCTCTGTGTTTAGGTAGTCATAATAACTGGGTACTGGCAAGCAAAAGCATTTATTTTAATAAAATATAATGCAGCAAAGCTAGAAGGCAGTTTATTGTTATATAAGAAGTTTAAAAATTAAAAAAAAAAAAAAAATCTTTTTGTACCATCTTTAGGAATCGAAACAGTTTCTTCTAGTGAAATAGCAAAGAACACTGTATCATACATTTTTCCAAGTCTGAGTTACTCTTCTTCTTCACATCCAGCTCCAAACACATTCTTTTCCAAAGGGAGGGAAACAATTTTTAGCAATCTACACAAATCAATCAACAATACAATAAAGACACCCAACCTTTCAATCCCAACAAACCTGACCTGAATGACTTTTTAACCCAGATATGAACACACATCCACGTGTTCACAGAACATTCAAAGTTAGCAGCAGAATTCTGCTGCTTTTTTCCATAATGGACTGACACTATTGCAATTAATAAAATATGTCACAATGTGACTCAAAACTGCATCTGCAAAGATGTGGCACTTCAGATTTTGATTCAATTTCTCACCACAATAATAATTGCAGACTGAAAAGATCTTCCTTTCCCCTCACCCCTTTCCATCCTATTTCTACCTAAGTCCTGCACATGTCATGACCTTGTCCATGCAGGCACTGGCAAGTTTGGATGTCAGACAGTCACAAAATTTCGAGTAATTTCCAATTACTCAAATAACCCAAACATTCAAAGGAAAGGACTTTCCAAATTCCAGTCACCCCTTTTAAGTTCATTTGCTTGTCTGAAACAGACGTGCCCAAGTGTCTGGAAAAAAACCCAGAATTTGTCCTCTGGGGGTTTCTTTTTCATACGAGAGGTAGAGAAAAGCCATCAGCACTTGGATGGTTTAGATCCAGACCTAGGAAAAGCATTTTTGTGTGGGAAAACCTATGATTGGAGACTTTCAGATCACAGCCCAGAAGGAAACGGAGAACAGGAGCAGAGGGCAGTTCATCCATCCAAAGCCATGGAACTCTTCTCTTAGGAAAGGATGGAAACAACACTGACCAAAATTCAGCTCGTAATTCTTAGCTGGAATTCAGAGATGAGAAATCAAACCTCATACCTCTGATAGCATCATTCAGCTTTTATTGGAAACAAGTGATATCAGCTTGAATGAACATCTCCCTTGGAAATGAGAACACATGAATAAAATCTATTTAAGAAATTGCTAAAAGTCAATAGTACCCCTGAAAAATTTCTGATATCACACTTAATATCCATCTCTATGCATATAAGTAACTGAATTTGATTTACTTGTGTCTATGAAATAAGCAGAAGCTCACAATTTGGAGAAAATACGAAAATGTCATTTTGCTATATTTTCAGTGGCAAAATTTAAGAATATGGGTCTATTTACTAGAAAAAAATGTATTTTAGAATACTGAGAGACAGTACGGAATGAGTAAAATAACCTAGCGAAAGAATCGTAGCACTAAAACTCAACACTGCACTTTTCATATTTCTATCCTAACCTCCAAATCACTAAGAGTCATTTTCTCACATATTGAGAACCCAGTATATTCTCAGAAGGGAAGACAAATCTTCCCAAAAATCAAATAATGTGGCAGATTGAAATCCTTAGAGCCTGGCTATCTTTCCCAGCGAGAGATATTGGGATGGGCACATCTCTGCAGCTGCAGCCTGTGCAATATTTTCTGCCTATAACCTTTGCTAATTGAATGTGTGATAAATGTGTGTAGGCACCCTCATGCTCCTCATAGACACACGGAAACAAAATGCACACAGAGACAGAGATAAACACTCACAAATGCCTGGGAACATCATTGGAAAACGTGTGACTCTTGGAATTCCTGCTTAGATTTCTTTAAAACAAAAATTGTAGACAGAAGAAATGTACTGCTAAATAGTATGAGGTTTTCAGAGAGGCATATTTCTCCGTATTTCTTCTTGTAAAGCTTACATGTGGTTAAGTTATTTAATAATCATAACTCCTAAACTGTGAAAAATACCAGTCTCTGTAGAGGCTTGGTGGTGTGCATGCATTAAGCAAACAGACCAGAGGTGGATTTAAAAACAGTGCTTGTCCAGAAGGTATACAAACATAATCGTCAAACCAAATTTATTTTAGAAATAGATAAATAAGACATAAAAGGAACAGTGCTCAGTAATTCAATATGAAAGCAAAAATATATATCCAAATCATTTGTTAAAAAGATTTTACAAATAATACGTAAGACCAGGATACACCATAAGTATATGTTTCATGGCAAAATGGGAAATCACCGGAAAAATGTAACAAAAAAAACCAAACAAAACCCTGCAGCATCACAGTTTATGTTAAAAATATAATTCTATTTACATCACAAACCAGCTTTGTTCCTGACAGCCCCTCACTGCCCCCTTCAGAAGTCCCCCACTCAATTAAACTCAGAGGGATTTAAATCCCCCGAGGTTCCTGCAGCGCCTCGCTCGCTCTCAGGGGTGTTTGGGGCCGGGCGGGAGGGAGCTTTGGTAGCCACACAAATCCACAATAATTCCATAATTATTGGCACCACAGCACCGGATGCAACCAGCACGTCTGAGAGCCAGCCCTGGCTGTTGTGCAGGAAAGCAGCCATGGGATCACTTAAATCTAAAATTGGCAATAAATAAAGAAGTTTTCTTTTTGTTCAGCCCCACATTGCTCTGGAACTGACCCAAAACAGGCTCTGGGGCTCTCCCTGCAGACAGTGAGCACCAGAGAAAAAGGGAATTTCTTGAGAAGTTTATAATGAGGTGACTGTAGTAATTGCAATCTGAAGTATGATAAGTACATTGATATTCCAAAGAAAATACGATGAGTTGCCAATTTCAAAGGTAATGTTTAGTCAAATCAGTGATTTTTGCTCATAATTCACTCTGACTTCTAAGCAATCAGAAAAAAAATACTTCTGTAGGTGAAAAGATTTCAGAAACAGAGTATACCAAAGTTTGACTCAGGGTATTCATACTATTAAAAAGAAAAAAAACCAAAACATTTTTGACTGGCCTTCATGACAGAAAAGTGCAGATATTGATATCCAGCACACACACATATTTGGTCAATAAACATGAAGCTTTCACAAGATTTCCATGAACCCATTCAACCAGCAGGAGGAAATGAGCTCTGAACAAGGGTTATACCAGCCTATGAAAAAACAACTTTTTAAAAAGTGATACTTAGATGTAAGAAAATAAAAATCGAAATGTAAAAAAAAAAATACATGAAACTGAGCCTCTTAAGAGCTTTCTGGCTTTCCCTTAGTGCACTTGGAACATTATCAAATTTGACTGGGCTGACTTATGAGAGAACCAGAGGAGGGAGATTACTGATTTGAACCAACAGTTAAACCACGTGATGTACCTTTTATTTCATTCGTGTAACTTTAGGAAATTTGAAAATCATCCTAGATTCTTTTATAATTATTTATTGGTAGACTAGAATGATAGGACCAGTGTAATACTAGGAAAAAGTTAGAGCTTCAGGTAAGTTAAAAGCAAAAGAATTCAAAATTAAGTATATTTTTCTCTGAAAGCACATAACTGGCACATCTGGTACAAGGAAGGTACTTATCAAAGCTTCTTTTCATACTCAGTGTAAGAAAGTAGGCACTTCTAGAGGGTATGCAGTCCTAAAATCAAAATAACCTCCTACAGTCCATCTATGCCTTGTCACTACCAGAGAAAAAAAACTGAGGGCAACTACATATTCACTTGAGATGACTAAATTATATTATCTCCAGTCAGTATCCTTTGATTTAAAAAAAAAAAAAAAAAGCAGCTTCAATGTAAACATTGAAATTATTTGGTGCTTCTCTTAATCAAACATTAAATTTAATAATTATTTTCTCAAAAAGGAAATCCCACCTAATTCTCGTAAGGAGAGAAATCCAAGAACGCAAAGAAAAATAACAGAAAGTGTTCTGTGAAATCATCCTGCCTGCCTGACAAAGCACTCTGAACGAGGCCCAGGGGCTGTTACTCAAACATTTTCTGAATTTTCCCAGCACCCGCCCAGGAGGCAGCTCCACAAAAAGCAGCAGCAGCAGGAGGAGCAGGAGCAGCGTGCAGGACACCAGGCAGCACCTGGGGATAAATCCCTCATCCTGCTGGGAATGAACCCTAAACTGGCTGAGCTGTGGCACCGAGTCAGTAAATGTCACTGCAACATCTCTGACCACTGGGAGTGTTGGGGGTTTTAGTTTGAGGCGTAAATGCTGCAAGGCTGCGATAAATAGGAACAGCAAAAGTGTCTCACAGGTACGTGAACGTCTTCCCAAGAAAATGATTCCGCCGTCGGAAATGAAAGCCTTCCTGTAACAGTCATAGCTATAATTATGCAATACAATATGCTGAATTACAATACGTACTTCATTATTAATAGAATTTATTTTACAGATCAAATAGCCAAATACACATTTGTTTTTTGTTTTTTGTTGTTTTTTTTTTTTTTTAAAGAGCCAGATAGCAAATGTGGAGCAAACTATAGGCAACAGTCATGGTAGACATTCTGCAGTCCAAGAACTGAGGCAACGTGATTATTAAGTACAAGCCTATAAATATCTTTACATCAAACATACAGTAATGTGTAAGAATTCCATGTTGTAGTCTAATTCATGAACCATTAATAACTTTTTTCTTTTAAAGAAACTTCTATATACTGTATACATCCCAGTTAAAAGCAGTGTCTGTATTTCATTTTATTCTAGCAAACTAATATTACATGTCTTCATATAAGTGCAGAAAACAGGGTTCTTTATACTCCTTTGCTTCCTAAGAGATTTTGCATTGCATATGAAATTCTAATATTATAGATGATACATATTAAGCATTACTCCCTAAAATGTGAGGCAATATACAAGAACTTGCAACCAACCTTCAAACAAAGCTATGATACTCAAGTTTCATTTTGTAAATGAACTGTGCTAAAAAACAAACCATAATATAAAAAACTTTAATTAAAAAAACAAACAAACAAACAAACAAAGTCAACCAACTAAAAAAAAAAAAACAAACAAAAAAACAAACCACTTTGTAGAAAAATAATTGGGGAAAATAAAAAATACAACAGTAGGCCATTTCAGCCCCCCATGTGCTGGCTAACAGTGAAAAAAATATGTGTACTGTTTCCTATTTTATTACACTGAAAACCAAGCCACTGGATTTATGATTTTCTTTTTTAAATAAAAATACTTCAAAAGGTTAAATGTTTGGCACCTGTTAAATAGACATTATCTAGACTTCAGCAAGCAAAATGCAAATTAAATTTTCTTTTTAAAAGTTATGTGAATGCTTTCCAGTTATTTAGAAGGTGAATGCTTATTACAAAATGTTGTGGATAAGAAAGCAGGAAGTACTAGTTTTTCACTACTACTATTGTGCCTTGAAAATGAGAAAGCAGTGACTTGATCATTTCTATTTATGATCCATAGCAGCAATATCATCATTAAAAATATTATGGAATAGATATAAATAACACTTAATTCTTAACATGTCTAATGGTGCTATGAGTGACAACAACTCAATTGTTTTTCTTTTAAATGCAGGGAGTATAAAGAACTTTACATTCTCTTTTTAACATATGAATAAAATTTATTGCTCCCTTTTAATATATTCATAGAAACAAAAATCCTAATTCGTTCAACTAAAATAAATAAGGAAAAGAAAAAATCCGGGACAAGAAGATGATTACAAGCAAAATAAATTTACCATAATCACCAACTGTGAAGAAGGATGGGTCACATTACTTTTTCTCTTAGCAAAACTACGTTATAGAACACTATAGCACAACGTACTAAAATTTCTTTGTCTTTTCCTTTTAAAAAAATCCTTGCCCTTGATACCTTTCAGTAGGGCAGCTTGAACAGTTCATGGTCACTTCCAAACCCCTCTGGAGATGAGACGATAAATTTCTTCGGCAACCAGAGACAGGACAAAGGGCTTTCTCGTGCTATTTCCTTGTTTTCATATTTGCTGGCTTAACATCATTGAGAACACGTACGACTTCAGTACATAACATCAGCTGCGATGGCGTTCAGAGCTGGCAAACAGAGAAACAGCATGAGAAAAGCCCTTTCCTGCACCATTTGCACCATAAATCACAGAATCACACAATCACCGAGTTGGACGAGACCTCCAAGGTCATCCAGTCCAACCCAACCCTGACACCTCAACTCAAGCCTGGCACCGAGTGCCACATCCAGCCTTGTCTCAAACACACCCAGAGATGGTGCATCCACCACCTCCCCAGGCAGACCATTCCAGTACTTTATCACCCTTTCTGGAAAAAACTTTTCCCTGATACCCAGCCTGTATTTCCCTTGGCTCAGCTTAAGGTTGTGTCCTCTGGTTCTGTCAGCTGCTGCCTGGAGAAAGAGACCAAGCCCCACCTGAGCACAGCCAGCTTTCAGGGAGTTGTAGACAGTGACGAGGGCACCTCTGAGTCTCCTTTTCTCCAGGCTGAACATCCCCAGCTCCCTCAGTCGTTCCTCACAGGGTTTGTGCTCCCAGTCCCTCCCCAGCCTTGCTGCCTCCTCTGGACGCGCTCCAGCTCCTCTGGGCCCTTCTGGAACTGAGGGGCTCAGAACTGGACCCAGCACTCGAGGTGCTGCCTCACCAGTGCCGAGCACAGGGACAGAATGACCTCCCTGCTCCTGCTGGCCACACTGTTCCTGACCCAGGCCAGGTGCCCTTGGCCTTCTTGGCCACCAGAGCACACTGCTGGCTCATGGTCAGTCGGTTACTGACCAGCACCCCCAGGTCCCTTTCTGCCTGGCCACTGTCCAGCCACACCGTCCCCAGCCTATAATTGTCACGTTTCCTTCCAAATTTCTACCAAACCTCTCCCACTCTGTGGTCTGAGATGTTCTGAGGAACCAACCATTTCTGGTGTGTGTGTGTGTCTGTTCCCGGCACAAAGATCTCTACACACAGAGCGCAAATGTTGCAACAGAAGGAGCCACAGAAATAGCTTCTATGGATTTTATTCTAAGTTTCTTACTCCTTTTTTTTGCTTTATCCACTCAAACCCAAAGCGCTGTTGCAAGATTAGAGCTGTCAGAAGGCTGCTGCGCTACCTAGAACAGGTTCCACAGGGTTTTTGTGGGCTTCATCCAAGAGCTTTGGTCCTAAAAGCTAACATAGTTTTTATTTGAAGAATTGTTTTATACATCTTTCATCTAAAATTATCATCAACAGGATTAGTCCTAAAGATTCACAGAAATTAAGCCATTCTGATCAATTATTTCACAGAAAAGAAAGTACTATCAATACCAAGACACCAGCCACTCACTGGTCAGGAAATTGCTATCAACTGCAGCTTATTGAGTGCAATACCTTCTAGGAGAAAACAGGAAAATAAACAAGTGTGAAAATTAAACCACAGGTAAGTCAGACTTCATTGTTAGCAATAGTTTATAGCTAAGTAAGACATTTGAAATAACACAGTTGGGCCACAAGGAGAAAAGAGTAAACTTTTCGGTTATCTCACTGAAAAAAAAGTGATGTGAAATGCACTTAATGTTTGAAAAATTACATTGCTTCTACCCCAAGGCAAGTGGCTGTTGGAAAGGGAGCTGTGTGTCATTCTAGTTTGCATAAAAAGTCACTCAGTTATTAATGCTGGAACCTCATTTACCAACTTCACTATAAACTCAGTCAATGAGCTCTTACTGAAGGGGAAAAAAAGTACTTTTGCTCTGAATTAGTTTGGTTTTTTTTTGTCATATTCAAAATCTTTCATTATTTCCTCACACAAAACACAAATTACTTTTTCACTCCTCCTCATGCTCTGTTTTTGCCTTCTACTATGAGGCAAAGGAGAGACTTTCCAGATACCTTCCCCCAAGCTTTTCTAGTGAAAAGTATTAAAAGAAAAAACTGAAGATTTTCTACAAGTGTTGCACAGAGGGAAACCATTTTCTTGACCAGCTTTACTTCAGTAGTGATGTACATTTAAATAATTAATTGCTAAGTTGTGACTCGCACACTTTGACTCATATTTCAGTTAGAAATCTCTTCAAATTTAGGCAAATTTCAATTTTCTTTCTTTTTTTTTTTTTTTTTGTGAAATGTATATACATGGTAGAAGATCACAAGCACAAGCAAAATTACCAGTCACAAAATGAAGGTAAAGTACCAAGAATGCTTAGAAACATAGCAATCCATTTTGAAATGGCTTTTAGGAAGGGCTTATACCAACAGCAATTTAACTAAAATTTAGGAGAAAATGCTCTTTGAGTGTAATTTACTCTGTATCTGTCAATGCAAAACACCAGTGCTACGTCTATTTTACACCTCAGAAGCATCAGCGCTGCCTCCTGATGATTACAGGATTCTAAATTAAACTCACTGTTATTACACAAAGCACAAAATCCTGCAGGTAAAGATTCATGGAATAGGTGAATTTCGGAGCTATTATTTTCAGGAACAGTGCAATATTCCTTCAGTTCACATTCTGAGCACACTGTTCTTATAGTGAGTGGGAAGTTATAATGACATTTCACCACATTTTAAATCAGAAAACCAAAGATCCTGTAAGTGTAAGTAGGTCTGAGCAGGCAGTGATAGAATCACAGAATTGAGACAGTGGTGCCCCAAAATGCAGTGTGTTTGAAGTGAGGTCCATTTCCCATTCAGATTTCTGTAAGGAGCGTGATGTCTGTCTCCATCAGCTCCTAACAAACCAGCAGAGACCCCTGTGTCACCTGAAATTTCTATTCAGAAGTGTGGATCAGCTCACAGATGAGAGAATCCCGCCAGCTGAACTCCACTAATGAAGATTTGCTTCAGCAAACACGACAAAAATCCATCTCCAGGCCTCTTCCCTCCCTCAGCAGCTTCCCAAACATGGTACAGTGTCCTGGCAGCGCAGTGGATTCACTGACAGACCAGAGTCCAGTGGGATGCAGGGAGAGCCCCTCAAAAAAGCAGATAATTCTAAATGCAGAGCCCATTGCACCTTCCAGCTCCTCCAGTGGGAGAGGTGCTGCTTCAAGGGGCACTCCCAGCTCCTCAGGAGCACCAAGTCAGAAAAAAAACCTCATTCTGAAGCTAAAGATGACAACCCAAAAGATCACAGGAGCCTTCCTGAGGGACCAGGTGTAAATTTCCAAAGATTTCCCCCATTCCTATAGCATGCATTCTACCATTTCTAAATGATAGGCACATCTGAAACAGCATTTAGTAAAAGAAAGGGACAAGAAGAAGGAGAAGGCACAGCAAGTTCTGATGAATCTTTGCAGCATTACCCTCTTTGAATCAAGCTGCCACAGATAACACTGTGCTCTATAATTATGCATGTTTTGACTAGACAGGCTGATACCTAGACAGGCATTTGAAATGTCTGAATGTTGTTTTAAAGTGCATGAGCAAAGAGTTCAGATTTTGAAATTGTGTTACATGAAAATGAGACTGAAGAAAACTCCTCTCCCTTCTTCTCATCATTCCCATGCAAAGAGAATTGGAAGATTTGTGTCAGTATGGAACCCTTCACACACTTTGCTGCCACTGAGGTGAATGTCAAGAATAACTGAGCTCTTACAAAGCTTGCAGACCAACAAATTTTAGGGATGCTGTATGTTTCTGCACCAAAGAAAATTTCTGTGAGGCCCACGACTGCCAAAACAATGGAAATCTGATGACGTGGAAAGTCAGTTTGATTTTATAACACTCCAGATATCCTCGTTTGAAAAACCTTATTGTGAATAAGCCCCTTCACAATTTATCACTTGGTAAAACTCCTTTAAAAGAATTATCTCTACTACAACCACCCAAAAAAGTGTGCTACTCTGAAGATCTCTTGTCACTGGTATTTATTAACTCCTCCTGGGTAATTTCAGAATAATATCAGTACCTGTGCACCTTTCCCTTTCTCACACACAAATACACCAAAATGTGACTTCTCTCTTAGGGGTCATTGCATTACTTAGCCTCTTCAGTTTCCTGTAGTTTATGATTCAAAGTGTCCTCAGCTGCTTCAGGAGTCTCCAATTGCTTCCCCATAAAAATTTCAGCTGTTGCACTGCTGTGTTTATTTGCCCACATGACCACTAAAGAGATATTTTGGGGTTTTTTAGTAGAAAAACCTTCCCATCTTTGCTTGCATGTTTTTAGAGTACAACTGCTATAATGACTTTCTGTCATTTTATAGATCAGACAGACAAATTTAGCAGTAAAGCAAAGGCATAATTTCCTTTCTTTAAAGACCTGAATCAATACCATTCAGACGGACACAAAATTTAGAACTTCCAAAGAAAACATATATTTTTAGTTGTAACACAATATTATTTCAAATCTCTGAGTAGAAAGCCTTGCATGGACAAAACTAACAATAGTTGAGAAGTGCAGCCTATAATAATATCAGTCCCCATTACAAACTCAAAAGATACTTCACAGTGAACAAAATCTTCTTTAGGCTCCTTCAGAGAGCTTTTGGCTTGGAAAAGAGCTGCACTACGGTAAAAGTGAGAAATGATGATATTTTCCCCTCACATCAGGCATCTTATTTTCACTTTTCAAACTAGCGCATCTCCCTTTTTAACTGGACTGTCTTTCAGTTCTCCAGCTTGTGCTAAATTTTTTCTGAAAGTTCAGAGAACCACAAAGATCCTGTTGGAATCTGAGGCTGGAGGGTGGTGGGACAGCAGCTGGAGACATTGTGCCTCAGGATTATTTGTATTTAAATCTCCTTTTGCTGGCTAATAGAGACAACTCTCAGTTAACCTGTCCTGAGACACCTTCCAAAGCCCCACAGGAGATAAAACTCTCCAGACTACAACGTACAGAGCAAGGGTAGGAGTGAGACTGACTTTTAAAAGATCCACTGAGCTTTAAGAAATTCTTTACTCGTTTTTTGTTATCAAGAAATATGGTTTTCATTTAGTCACAGTCCAACACAACACAAAGGATTTCCTCTAATGGCCCAATTCATGTAAATAATGCACTAATGAAATTACATATATTTTAATTTTAAAAAAAAAGTGAATTCATGTGTTGAAAGGTGAATGCTATTTCCAAATTAAAGGGCCATTGTGATGATTAGTTACCCTTCCTCCAAATGTCTTCAGTTTCGTGCAGAAAAACACCCCTAAAAGAAGGATAGCTGCAATTTTAACAAAATCACTGCAAATGGTAACAATAATCTCTTTACTTATCTATTCAGCATATCATGCTAACAACGTTAGGTGCAGCTCTATGAAGATAAGCTGATGTCAGCCAGTGAGCATTAAAAAAACCC
The DNA here is from genome assembly GCA_013390045.1 of Picathartes gymnocephalus. Classification (NCBI taxonomy): domain Eukaryota; kingdom Metazoa; phylum Chordata; class Aves; order Passeriformes; family Picathartidae; genus Picathartes; species Picathartes gymnocephalus. Next base: position 404,500 of record WEKY01048621.1, on the reverse strand, counting down.
CGCAGGTCCATTCTGCTTTTCCAGATAGGAACCCCCTGGCACAGACCTTTACGGCCCAGATAAAAGGAAATGAATGCTTTTTTCCCCAACCAACTTCTGCAGAACGGAATTGCTTTCCATTCCACTTTCGAGGTTTTTACTGCCACAGAAGGGACTTGGAGAGTCATGGGCTTGCTCTCTTTGTTAGCAGCATTACTGCAGGACAAAGTGTGTTTCAGCAGACAATGGCAGAACCTTTTCGACTCACAGGAACTGTACCAGAACTCCATTGAAAAAATCACTTAGATCAGGCCGACAGAAACGCTGAAAACAACACTGCCCTCTCCTCAGAGTCATGGGAGTTCAAACAGATGAGCAAACTGGCAAGAGGCTTTTCTAATACGTAATTTAACTTAACACATTTAAATACATTTCTTTAAAAATGCTAGCCATAGTGATATAGATTACCATAAAAACTTGTGTTGGTAAAGGGAACAAAATAGAATGAAAGAAAGAACATATCCTGAAATTTTCAAACTTATGATGACTGCTCTAAATGAGCTTTTTTTATGCATGTTGTTATCATTAAAATTGTAATAAAACACAGCTCCCAGAAAAAAATTCAGCTGGAGGAAGAAACTTAACAGACTTAGTCATGCTGAGGATTTGTTCCCAAGCAATATATTAAGTTAAATATATTATCAAGTTAAAATATATTATCAATAATAAAATAAACACACCTGAAGTATGTATTACTTTAATGATTAATTCCTTGACCAACTAAAGCTTAATTAGAAAACTGAAAACTTTGTAATACTTCTGAAGAATGAGAAGTAAACAGAAAAACAGAAAAGTTTTATTAAATTGTTCAAAATATGGATAAATATTAGATTCTACTTCCAGTGACTTAAAGCTTGTCTGTAGGGTTCTGAAGAATAAGGGGTACTTTAGTTCTCAATTTATTTTTAATTATAAGCTGAGGATTCTTCAGACATTTCCTTTGTTGTACTGTATTTCTAAGAAGCTGATACCTGGTTTATTAGGCAGAGGAGCAAATAAGTGAGATCAATTATGCTGATGCTTCTAATTTTTTCCCTAGCTTTGCCTGTCAGCTGTGTGTCATTCCACCAGATTTAAGGCTCCTTCCAGTCTGAAAATGTCACTGAAACTCTCAGAGGAAAATCCTCGCCGGCTTCTGAGAGACCTTGAAGCAAAGCTATGCCCAAATGAAGGCTGCAATCCCAGACTCCATTAATATTAAGAATCACTTAGGAGCTCCTGCAAAGCTTTATTGCTTCCCACCTGGCCTAGATTGCTGGGATCCTGGAGCAGATCCTCAGAGAGGACAGTCCCACCCCGAGCCTTCCCAGCTGTGGAGGTCCTGCGGTGAGGTGGGAAGTGCCATGCTGCCATCTGCAGTCAGGACACCACCGCAGGGATCTCTGCCTGCTCAGGCTCCTCACTGGCAACGCTCTTTTCCCTTCTCATTTCCTCCCTTACCACTGAGGAAGCTGAAATTGTTTATTTTACAACGCCTCGATCGGATATGAACTTTCAAAGTTTAACTCCTTGCAGGAGAGCTTGCAGCGCTTCGAACTGGAGTTATGGGATTGGCAAAGTAAGGAGGGAAGGAGGAAAAAAAGCACCTTAAAATTCCTTTACCTGTCTGGTGTGTATGGGGCCTGGGGTCTTGAAGCCTCCTTGACAGCTGCATTCAGAAACACTGTAAGGGTCCGAGCTGCTGGATGAGCACTTGGAAAGTGAGTCACAGCCCACCACAAAGGTGTTATCTAGAGGCAATTCCTGAATGACATGGTGCTTCTTGGGGGGTACAGGAGTCTCAGGTTTAATTTGAAAGGTAGGCTGTGGAGAGGCAGACTTATAGTGCTTTGCTAAGTCTGGGCTATCGGGTTTAAATGTGGTTGGTGTGGTGGCCCAGTTATATTTTCCCATAGTCTGTTCTTCTAGCTCTACAGGAATGTCTAAAGTGCCATTTATGTGCTCGTGGCCAGGATCATCAGGCTTAGATTCTTCAATAGTCACAAAGTTGAGGAGGAGACTCTTTGGAGAGCGCTTCTTCTTCTTCTTCTTTTTCTTGATCTGCCTATTCTCTTGGTTGGGGGAAACCCATTCACCACTCTGTTTATTTTTTTGGACAACTTTGTGCCTGGGCGTCTGGCGGCACCGGACTAAAGCGGTAACAAAAATTACCAGGATAACTGTCATGGTGCCTGCAATTATGGCAATGATGATCTTGACATAATCATTGGTCTGTGGGGTTATCTCACCATCCCCAATGTTCTGGCCAACTGGAGTTTCCATGTTCCTACGCACCAGCTCTTGCACATAGGAGCTGTTGGTGACCGTCTCGTTCACAAACAAGTGCACAAGAGCTATGGTGTAAAGAGACTCCGGCTGTCCCAGGTCATTCACCTTGATCACCAGTCTGTGCAAGCCATGATCTGATGGAATTACCTTCTCTTTCAAAGTAATATTGCCTGTTAATTGGTCAATGGTAAACAAGCCCCTGGAGTTCCCACCTATGATGCTATAGCGGAGCTCTGCGTTCATTCCCGTGTCATTATCAACCGCAAAGACTTTAGTGACTACAGACCCTGCGCTGGCTGACGTTGGGACCAGCTCATAGGAATAATTAGATGAAGGAATAACAAAAATGGGCCTGTTATCATTTACATCAACAACGTTGATGGTCACTTTGGCAGTTGAGGAACGCTGCAGTCTTCCTCCATCCACTGCTTTCACCTGGAAAGTGTACGACCCCTGCTGCTCCCTATCAAAGGTAATATTAGGTCTTATTACACCAGTAAGTGGATCTATAATGAAATTATCTCTACCATTTAAGATGGAGAGAGTGACCGCAGCGTTGTCTCCCGCATCAGCATCCGTAACTGTGATAAGCCCCACCGTGCCATACATGGGCAGGTTTTCTGGCACATAGAAATTATATTCATTATGTGTGAAAGCAGGGCTGTTATCATTCTGGTCCAGCACTGACACCGTCACGGTAGCATTGGTCTGCAAAGGTGGCATCCCATTATCCTTAGCCAGCACAGTGAAAGAGTACCTGTCTTGCTTTTCTCTGTCCAGCTTTCTCACTGCTGTCAGGATGCCTGTACGGCGATCCAGGTTGAAAATTGGGGGTGCATCAGAACCTAGGATGTAGCTGATCTCGGCGTTCCGCCCGCTGTCGGCATCTGTAGCACTGATCTTGGTGAGCTGAGTACCAGGAGCGTTGTTCTCAGGGATGGAAAGGCCTATGATGGGCTGTGTGAAAACTGGGGCATTGTCGTTTTCATCTTTAATTTTGATCAGGAGCATTGCAGACTGGTTCAAGGGAGGCTTCCCTGAATCTGAAGCCACTATTTTGATGGCATATTCCCGTGTAGCTTCATAGTCCAGAAACGTGGCTGTCTCCAGGAGAAACTGATTATCAAACACTGGTTTTAGCCTGAAAGGGACATCATGATCTGTGAAACAGGTAACTTTCCCGTTCTGATCAGCGTCCTTATCCATCACTGTTATCAACGCAATTTTTGTATTAAGGGGAGCCTTCTCAGACAAAAGCACTGTCCCATTCACAGGATTGATGATGTACCTCGTGTCTATCGATGGGACATTGTCATTAATATCTGTGACATTAACAGTCACCGTGGCTCTAGACGGGGTTGAGCTGCCATCGCTTGCCAAAACAGTCAATTTGTGCACAGGAGATTCCTCCCTGTCCAGAGGCTCCCTGATGGTGATGAGGCCAGTGGTGTTATCGATGGCAAAGAGCCTTTTGGCCAGACTGGAGATCTGGTTGCTGAAGTAGAAGTGGATTTGTGCATTTGAGCCCAGATCTGCGTCGGTGGCGTGGAGCTGAGAGACAGAGGTGCCCACGGGGGCATTTTCTGGCACGCTGACCTCGATGTCGTTCTCCTTGAACACCGGCCGGTTGTCGTTGACATCGGTCACCGTGACCTGCAGGATGGCAGTGCTGGACCTCGGGGGGCTCCCTCCATCCTCAACTTTGATCTTCATCACATAGGTGTCCTTCTGCTCCCTATCCAGGATCTGCTGGACAATCAGTTGAGGCCACTTATCTCCCTCAGGTGTCTCGGTTATGTCAAGACCAAATATATTTTGACCCTACAAGACACAGAAAGAACACACTTTAGCTTGAGAGTGTATTTAAACAGAAAAAAACATTGCACTATTTTTCTGAATTTGTCATGGAATATATATTTATGCATATAGTCTATCCAGGAATACACATTTTTATACTTATTTTTATTTTTCCATATCTAGTTTTGCTTTAAGCTCCAGAGCCTTAAGAAAGCTTCGGAGCAAACACGGCAATAAACAGATATTCTAGAAAGAGAGGAAATGTGGGAGTGATGGTGATTTTTTCATCCAGATTCTCTATGTCTAAAGAAAAGTTATTAAATTCCTGGACAGATGTAATTCAGTTTCTCTATTGTATGAGTAAGTGTGGAAATGAGGAATGAAGCCAAAGTTCAGTCACTGGAGGACCTATACCAATATTCAATTTCAAGGAAACCAACAAAGATAAAGGGATTATTTCTCTGTTTGTGGAACAACTCCAGACATGGTCTGAAACTATTACCATAAAAAAAAACAAACAAAAAACAAAAAAAACCAAACAAACAAACAAACAAAAACAAACCAATACTGTCATTGGTAAAGTGCTTACTACATAATTCAGGTGTCAGATGATACAGACAAAGCTAAGTCCTAACAGTTCCTCAGAAATATACTTAAAAACTCATTAAAACTATCCCTGTATTCATCACTATTTGTTTTATATTTGCAGTGAAAGTTACAATCCCAGTGAAACAAAGAAGATCTATTTTCATTTAAAAAAATATCACAGAACTGTGAGATCAATTTGAAAATGATCAATATTTTTCATGGGGTTTGTTGAACATCTCTGGAACTGTATCAAAATGCTACATATATTGCACAAACACAGTTTTTTAAAAAAACACTAGTGATGACAAATCTGCTAAAATAAATATTGGAATCTAGAAGTAAATTCCCTCTCTCTTCTGAGGTCTCTTCAGACAAAGAGGAATTTAGAACAGTGTCATTATCCTCTTTTCTCATATCTCACTACCTAGAGGAACGATATAAGGGCAGTTTTCCAGCCACATCTTCCGTAAGGGCAGGGCCAGAATGCAGATGGCTAATGCTGAATGCATGGGATGACCAGACAAAAGAAGGCATAAATACAACTGTGGACTAATTAGGAGTTTCTTTTTATATTTGTTCATATTTATAATAATGAACAATTGTTCTTTCTCTGCTTATTCTGCTCATCTTTCACCCTCACTCAGGTAACTGCCGTGGAATGACAGATGGTTTGGGCTGGAAGGGACCTGAAAAATCCTCTCATTCCAACCCTTTGCCACAGGCAGGGACACCTTCCACTGGACCAGGCCCAGTTGTTTTCTAAACTGGTTTGAGACGCTCCAGAACAAAGCAAAATAAAATGTTCCCAGTGCTCAAGGTTCCTTATTCCTCATTAGTTGCAAAAGACTTGTATTTCCCTGTATCTTGCTACCCACCACTAAGTGTACGCATTTGTAGCTTCTATACTCTCCTGAGTGAGGCTGATTTCACTGGTTTGCTTTCTCAAAGCCAGATTTTGACCCTACATAAGCCATCTTTTTTATTTCATGGGAAAGAACTATTCATCCACATACCCAAAATTATCGTGCCACTTGCACAGCATTTGTGACATGAGGTTGCAACTGGGGATAGTAGAAAGTAAACTGGAACACATTTTGAAGCAATAAAACAAATACAGATTTGGCTTCTTTAGCAGAAGGCATGAAAATATAAGCCCTGCAAATTGTTTCCAAATCAAGATATACATTTTGAACCAATTAGGGTAAATTTTGGAATGGTAATTCTATGCTGATAGGGAGCAGAGCACGAGTTTCCTCTTCATATTCAATCTGGCTAGCAGTTATTTGCAATGAATTTCATAATTACTGAGAAATTATAAATTATAAATTCTATGCTCTAACATAGATTCCAGAGGAAAGAAAGCAACAGAAGCCAGAGCAAAAGCTACCTGTCAGCTCTCTTTACTTTTCTATTTGTACACAAGTTGACAGATGGGCACTGATTATTCTGTCATTAGATCCCACAACTACAAGAACCTCGTGCAGAAGTTGGAATTCACGTGGCTGTACATGTGTGTGCCCATCTCTGCTTTTCTTATCCAGGGGTTTTTCATCAGAGCAGATGAGTTTGGTATAAAATATGGTGCTTTAGCTCCCCACCGCTAACAGTAAGTGACTAGAGAACAGAAAGGAATGCAAAGATCTCTTCCAAGTTCATTATTAACACTTGGATAATTTTCTGTGGAAAGAAATATTATCCACGTCTATTTCTTCCTATTCATTACAGGTTTAGACATCTTTCTAAAAAGCATTACAGAGAAATAGACTCTCTTAATTCTAGCAAGACTATTTCATGTTGTTTAAGAGATAAGGTTAGGTGTGACATGCTGCAAATTAACAAACACATTTTCTAAGAACAGATAGTTCTCACATTCTAAACACTCAAAAAAAATGATGACATATTCAAGAAATATATTTTTAAGATTACACATATCTAATTATCTCCATTGTGAGCAAAGAAATTGAGAGCTAAAATAAGAAACACGAAGAAAAACCTTCAGGATTAATTTACTTATGTTGAAGTAAATGGCTCTATCATCATTTAAACTTCAGTGAAGTTAAAATTTCCATTAGAGTCATATTTCTATTTGGACTGAACTGCACCTCAGTCACCACATTATCCCAGTGATCTGGGGGATTTGTTCACACTGGGAAGTGCACGAGTCCATTGGAAAAGCTCAACAGATAATTAACAGTTATAGAGTACCTTTGGCCATTAAAATGACTTGTAGAAATAATCTGCTACATCAATATCTCTACCATTACAGGAGAATGGGAGTGAGAAATAGGAGAGATTGACTTTTTAAATTTAAAAATACAATTTAAGCACTAACTATTGGAGGCTAAACCAAAGTTATGCCCATCTCAGAGCCTGGATTAGCTTAAAGAAGTCCTGACCCTGCTCACAAAATTCCTTATCAGGGCTATAAGGGGCTCTGTTACCTTATTCAACTTTCATAACCTCCTTTTCCATGGATTTATGCACACAGACTTTCAAATAACAAAACTTTCTTGTTGAACACTCCCTACTGTGTATATTTACCTGGTCATTTGTAATGGATCCAAATGTCCTTTTCGGAGCTGTTTTGGGCTGCCATGTGAATAAAAAATTAGAGAGTATTTTAAAAACTGCAACATTTAGGTGGTTTCATAAATACATAATCAATGACACACGGACACAGAGTGTGGTAAGCTAGAACAGCTTCTAAATATTACAGACAGGACTGGATGTGACAAAGTGCACCAGGAGTCAACACATAGATATTGCAGAATCACAGCATTTCATCGCAGGATTTTGTTCAATCTGTGGGGTGCTGACTGCCTGGACATTGTTGGGAAGAATGGGAAAATAGATCAGCTGATAACAGCGACACCATGCTCAAAACATCCTATGGACCTACTCTGGCAGGGCAGTAAGTTGGTAGAAAGCAGGAATTTTCCCAAGAAGTGGGGAAGGGAAGGAATATTGTGCTAAATAACGATACAAACCCAACCTCTTGTGATACAAAGTACTCAAATCAAGAGAGGCTACCAGTGATTATTCCTTAAGACATACAAATTCTGTAATTGTAACAAGCATCCATTGTTAGCAGACAAAGGGTGGATCAACGCTCTCCCCAATCTGCACTCAAAAGAGGATTCTGAACCTCCGGAGAAAGCCACAGGAGCAAAGACAGCTCATTGTTTTGCATCTGCAGCTTCTCCCTACACTTATTATCAATAAGTGCAGTGTAAATGACAGACACATTATCATGTGATGCCTTTGGTACAACTGAATCTTAAACAGAAGTCAGGGACCATGCACAGCTGAAATTTTTACTAATATTCTACAGTGACTCATTTCAATGACTACTGCAACAAGCTAGATGTACACATTTATTACGCATTAACAATCGTCTCAGAAAAGGAAGAAAAATAAAAATATTAAAAGATTGGCTTCTCATCAGAAAGTAAATCAGTAATTCATTAAAGTAATCAATTAAAAACCTTTTGCTGAAATGTAGTTTTGAGTCCAAAGGACCCTAAAATCTTTTCAGAAAGTCCAGAAAACAATGCATGTTTGCTAACTGCTGGTTATTTCACATGGAACAACACAGAAGATCTTTGCAGGTCTCCTGCAGAACTACGAGATGGGTCCCAGACACTCTTTCCTTGCTTGTTTTTGCCAAGACATACGGAACTGCTCTGTGACTGTGCTGTCAGCAGAGAAGAGAGTACAGCAGCACAACTTCAGTTCTTAAAGCAGAAAACCAGGCCACAGTTACACAGTGGACAACTTTTTTCTACAAAAACTGAAAACTAAACTTGCACGTTTCATCCAAAGGTGATACTTTGGCTGTGAAATTGTGACTTGCCAAAGCCAAGTTAAAGCCTTAAACGCAAAATATTCCACATGGTAGGCAGCAGTGGATCTGGGTGTCTCTAACGGGTGCACACGAACGCCCTCAGATCCAAACCACCCTCAGTGGTGGGGCTCTAATAAAGCTCCCTTTTCTGCTATCACCCACCCAGTGTGCAATTTGCTGTCCAGGCATTCTACAAAATTACCGTTTGTTGGACAGCTCTCCTGCTTAAAGACTCCACAGTCACTCCTCTCATGACACCCCACAGCTCACAACCCAAAGTTACTGGAGACGAGTGCCGTTTGTACCAGCAGTCACCTTACGAACCGAGTCGCAGAACTTCAAAGGAGAAAAATAACATTACAAAGGTAAGGATTTTTTGTAATGCAGACCTCAGCAGATGCAGAGCTGCTCACAGATTTGAAACACTCTCTTTGTCAAAGCAATGCAGATTTTTAATTTGTAGGCCAAGATTCTCGAGACTTTTGTTCATTTGATGGTTTTCTGTCAGTGTCATGCACAGTTTCCATTGGTTTCCTTTGAAGCAAGAAAAGTTTTAGCTTGGAATAACCTGAACTTCCAGGTTCATAACCACAGTAAAAATAGGACTTGGAAGCATCCAAGTATGCATAAACCCAAAGTGCATTTTCTGCACTCAGAATCCTAATTAGCTCCATTCCTACATAAGAGTTGAGGACATCATATTATCAGCAATGTCTATACCATAACTTGCTACTTTTCCACCTCCAATTATATAAGAGCTCCTATGAACAGAAAACACTGCCAAAATTTCCTCTCCATATACACAACCACACAAAAAACTGCTTTTGCCCCATGAAACAAGAGCAAGCACAATGCTGTGGATGGGACCAAGAGAACACAAGGATAATAATGAACCGTCTTATGATGGAAAGGAACAGTAAAAAGCACAACATGGAATGAAGAAGAGGACAATCAATGCATTTAATACTGATTTTCTGAAAAAGAAAAGGGAGAGGAAAAAAAAAAAAGGCTAGGAAGTTTACCCAAAGAGGAAATTGCTTCCTTGGAAATACAAATTTAATGTCACTATAAAGAAACTTAAACAGTCCTAACAATTGCATTGCTGGAGTCTCCTTAAACTTTTCAGATTACTTGGTCCCTTTCTTTAGGGAGTCTTTTTCAATCTTGTCACGCTCCAAACATTGTCAACTTTATTTTCTAAGATAGATAGATAGAAGATAGACGTATTTTGTCTGAGATGGAATATTTTTTCATCCTACTCAGTTCTTGGCATTCAATTGTCAGACCACATTTATTAGATCACGTTCACCTCCACTGAGGAGAAACAATTTGAGACAGTGAATACTATATTTTTAATTTATTTACTTTTTTTGCTGCCCTAATTTCTTCAGTCTACACTTTCCCATCTTTAGTTGTTGTACAACTATTTATATAGCAGGAGTATTGTGAACATGAATTTCTTACAGTTTTGTGGTGCAGCTGCATTCTTTTTTCCTGAAATATATGTGTGTCTGCCTTTTTCAGGCCAGCGACAAACTTTGGACACTTCTGAATTAGTAATCATGTTTAAAATTAAACTTTAGAACCTTAAACTTTAGGAACTAACCATTGAAATGTAACTTTAGGAGATAAACTTCAGGGTTTTAAACTTCAAGCAAAATTCTTTCATTTAGAGACACTTTGACCAAAACAAGGGAGGTCAACATTTGCAGGTAACAACCAGGGAGGCAACCTCCCCTCTTAATCTCCTCCATTATAGTTGTTCAGAAATATTCACAGACATCCTGCTGAACAAAAAAGCTACATTTTCAACACCCTGAGGATATTCAGATTAAGGTATTAAACATGTTTGAGCTTTGCTCTGAATTCCCATGATAAAGCTCCAGACACCTGACTTGCCTTTCAGTATGTTTCTGCCTTTGGTGTCTCACTATAGACATATAATGGAGGGGAAAAAAAAAAAAAAAGTAGGATTTATATCAGGCAACAATACAGCCAACAAGTGCATTTTGATATTTGCATTATACAAGGTGACAGTTACATATTTGCTCTATTTCCTAGCTGAGAGCACGCACAGAACCGAGGATGTGCGAGAAGGAGAAATAAATGAGTACAAGCCTCCAACGCAGCGCTGTGCCTTTGGAGGGAAGCACTAACAACTCTGTGCTGCTGCTCAGAACAGCTCCTAAATCACAACCTCATTCTGCCTCGGCAGCCAAACGAGGTGTCTGAGCTCCCAGGAGCACATCTGGGGCTGGAGGTGAGCGCTGCCAGGCCTCGTTGGCACGGGGTGAACCTGCCGTGCCCTCCTGCTCACGACCTGCTGGTGAGCACACCAGCTCTGCCAGGCAGGAGGGCATCCAAACTGACAGGAGCTACAAACAGCCCAGGCAGCTCTGAAAATTCCTTTCCCCTAAAGCAGGGGCTGTGCGGCATCCCCAGCTCGCAGTGATTTCAGTGGAAATTGTGGGCAGTGGGCACATGAGGATTCAGTGAGTGGCAAATGGGGAAACGAAATATAAAATAGACTGAAATCCTTGTGCTTTGCTGCAAAGTAGTAGAAATATCACCAAATCAACATCCATTAAATATATATAGTTATCATCTCATTCCCTCCTGTACATCCATGAGCACACAAATTCGATGTGTATGGTATCTTTAAACATATGGCACTTTCATTAAGACAAATCCATATTGTAACCTGTGATGCTGCAGCTTTTCCAACAAGTTGTTTGGCAAGATTGTCTTCTTTGGTCTAACACCCTTCTAAAGCTCAAGTTCAGCTGGGAGAAAAAATCACTGCATCTTCCCTTTATGTTTACACTTCCAGGAAAAATTGCTGACAAAACTTCCATCTGTATAGCAGGAGCATCTCACACACACACACACATGTGGAACTCCCCACACTTCCAGAAACACAAGGAAATTCTTTCATGAGCAGGGACAGCACCTTAATGTGCGTGTGTCACTCCTTTATGAATGTTGATTAAAATATCCACGGCCTTAAAGCAGAAAATTCACAACTCATGAGGGCAAAAATATAACAGGGAGAGGAAAAAAACCTTAGCAGAAAAGAATTTAGATCCTCCTTGGAACAGATTTCCCCCAGCTTCCACAAGCTGGCTTTAGGAATTCCAGACCTGTCACGACTGCTGCAGAAATGACCTGATCATAAGCCTCTCTCAAGGCCTCCACTCTGCAGGGTTTTGTAAAAATCAAAACAAGAAAGAGTGCGTGCGTGTGACATTTTACTGCCACGGGATTGGTTTTGCTTTGGAAAGAAATAAAGCTATACTTTTTTGAGGAATGAAAACTTATCCTTTTTTTATTACTCTCAGAAAATAGCAGTGAGAATCCCATATTAAACTGTAAAAGCATGAGACGTATGCAAGTGCAAGATGCCACTTGACTGCACACGGGAAGATAATAAATAATACTGCAATTTCAGAGTAATAAATGGGAGACAGTGGCTGAGAGGACATACAGAGAGGAACTACTAAAAATAGTTCCAGAGACACTGAATTCTGAAACTCAGTAAATAAAAGTCTTTTCACCCCACTGATCAAGGAGTGTAGGGGATAAACCAAAAATGTGTTTTCTGGTGCTGGATTTCTCAGGAGGAGAACTCCACTTCTTCCTCCTCCAGTGTTACTGACTCCTATTTATCTGACTCACTGGAACAAGAGCAAGACAAAAGAGAAGAAATATTTCCTTACTGTAAGGCAGCAACTCAAGTCTGAAAGTCAATTTTGAAAAGAAATCTCTTGCTACCTGTGTGTATTGAAAGTTCTAGCAAATAAATTGTCCTGACTTTCCAGTTAATGAGTTATATTCTGAGAAAATGCTTCCCTGTGAGTTTGGGATCAAAAAATCTTAAAAGTGTATTTGATTTATACTGCAATATATAGTTTTACTCAAGAATACATTCCCTTCTAAAAACAAAAATAAAACTCCAATTTCACTCTAATTGAATACACTTGAGCTATATCTCGGTCTTAAAACCAGAGATGGAGTTGATATAACTGATTTGCAAGAAAGAAAATAAATTTAAGAATATTAGAATGGCAAGTTTACAAGGGAAACACCAAACAATCATCACTGCATTCCAGCTTTTCTGCCCAGTATTTGTTCACTGTTTATATTCCCTAAAAGCAGTTCAGCCATGCATATACACTAAAAATTATGGCTTATGGGCAGGGGGTTTTCCTCCAAAAGGGGAAAAAATAATAAAACCATAAGACCATAGAAGACAATAAGCCAGTATTTAAGCATGAAGAACACCAGGTTCAGAAGGTAAGTACAATATCCATCTCCCGTTGCAGAGATCTAGCTTAGTCTCACCAGGTAATGTGAATCCTCCAATAAATTCTGAACCGAGACAAACCCTCCCATAATTAATGGGAAAAATTCACACAGAGTGGTTAATGTTAGGAGTGAGTGATGGGGTGTATCTGCACAGGCAGGTTAATGCCAGAATAAATAAAACAGCTCAGGAGTTATTTAGCAATGTGACTTCTCTCTCACAAACTGCGCTATTCCAGAAAAAGCAAACTAAACACAGGTAGGTGAAGCCATTTCTGCCCAGTAATGATTCCTATAAGCCAAGTCAAAGGGAAAACCAAGCTTTCCCAGGTCAGGCTGCACACAAAGTACTTGCCTCAGGTTAATTCAATCACTGTCCTAAAACAGATGTTCCCAAATAACACCTCCCATACCGTCTGCGGTACAATAAAACTCCGTAACAGGCACACGCAGAAATGGGACCTGGGGCCTCTTCCTCTGCGGAAAACACGAACGGCTTTGGGGCAGCTGCCACGATTCCAGCCAGGAAGGTGTCAGGGTGGCAAACCAGAGCTGAAAACTTCCCCCAGGCCCCTCGCAGCTGCTCCCCTGTGCTGAGAAGCCGCGGTGGAGCAGCCAACCCAGAGAGCTCAGCGTGCCCTGGGCACCTGCAGGCACAGCCAGCCTCCCTCAGCCTCACGCAGCGTGGAACCAGCAACAGGGATTGCAGGAAGAGCCCTCTGGGGATGGGAACTTGCTCTGAATAATCCAACGTGAAGTTTAGCCTTCAGATTCTAAAAACGTGATGTAAGCAAGGGGTTCTACCAAATCAAACCCATTAAAATATTTCCATCCTGAAATCCAGCAAAAATGTATCAATTTGTGTCCATCATCTGGGTAAAAGACCATTAGCATGGAAAATAAAGCTCAAACAATTTAACTTAAACAATCTTTAAACAATTTTCAACTTAGACACAAAGACTTAGTCTACACCTTTATTATTTTCTATTTCTTTATCTTAGAGGGTTTAGCATATTTTTAGGATTCTTGCATATTAAGGTATTAAGCTATGAACAATAGTTCAATTTATTATGTTGATGAAGCAGTGAGCTAAAGAAACAGTTGATTCTGAAGTCAAAAATTTAGTTGGGCATGTTACTATTTTTAAAACATGCCCAGGATGTTCTACCAAATACTACATCTGTCATTATTCATCAGGTTCACAGATACTGAAAGAACACAAAGCAAGTACTCTCCAAGCCAGGATTGAGTCAATTTGCTCACAGAAATCTGCAGGACTGCTCTCTACAATGAAACAGGTTTCTGTTGTTACGTGGATTCACAATATCTTCACTGCACTATCTTCAAGTCCTAAGGTGACACTATAAAACTAAATTTTTTATGCATTCTACCTACAGAGTCAAAGCTCTGCTTCCACACTCAATTAACTTTGCTGGTAACAGAAGAAGAGCCCTACTGTGGTTATATGTGGAAGCACCCATTGTGAAATGTAAAATTAAGTGAAATCCGTTTGGAAATCCAGCATTATAGCTTGTAACAAAACAGCAAACCTAAACTAAATTAGTGAAAGCGACTACGACAGCTGAAGCCACGGAGCTCCCGAGAGGGCTAAGCATTATTAAAGCTTTTCCTTATTATGCTCTTAGGCACGATCTGATTAGTTCCAACAGCTGCCCAGTAGGAAAAGCCAAGCCATCATTCCACAGGAATATTCGGAGTAAAGCACCTTTATCTTTCAGGGATGCCAGGGCCAGGTAGCACCCAGCACTGCAGCATGAACTCCTGTCTCCTGATTTACAGGCATGCTCAATATTTCAAATGCAAATCATGGCAGAAGCTCCTGGTCAGCATAATATAAGCTACTAAAACCTTTCCTGATGGATAAACTTGTTCCACCCACAAGTACACGAAGGAAAAAAAAAAAAAAATAAAAAGGGGGAAAAAAATCCACTGTGCATAACTGTTACTCAAGTCTTGGCTAGAGGCAATGAGTAACAAAAAAGAGATTTTCTTTGCTACCTTTCTTGTGAAACTCAGTAGCCTGAAGCATATGCTGTGCTGTGACAAATATGCAGTTGAACTTTAAAACAATATTCAAAATAGATTCTGAAAGACTTCACTCCCGTTTGCAGGAACTATTTCAGTATTATCTGAATATTACAGAAGTGATGAGAAGACTGATGGTTTTACCCTTCTTCCAGTGCCCTGGACGTTAAGATAGGATTTCAACAGCCACAGACACAGCACTGACTGTGAAAGGTTTCCAGCCTGGGACAGAGATTTTGAGCCAGCTGGAACTCTGGATCATACACTCCATCATCAAATAATTTTGAAGGTGTTATTAAAGTTAATCAATAAAAACCACACCGGTTTTAATTCCACAAAGGTAAATTCCGTTCTGAAGAAAGCTTGACGGTCCTTCCAGTTCCTGAACATCGGAAAACTTAGGAGAAAACCGTAGTAATGCAAAATTTTCTGCCACTGGGTAGCAGAACTAGTTCTGATTGTATCTCTGGGCTTTACTTTCCATCTTAGCTCAAGCATATACACATTTTAAATATAAACCAAAATAACTTTATTTTTGCTTCATGTAATACAATGAGCATGGATATTTGTGAAAAATATCCATGAGAAACTTTGTAAAGTTTCTCATCTCCTCCGCTAGCCTATAAAACTGTATACTTTTTAAAGTTAAATAATAAGGTTGAATTCTTTTCTCACTGTGTCCAAAACACGTTTCAAAGACAGGGATGTTTCCATGGTGTAAGAAAGCCACCGGTGGACTGATGTAAGCAGTGATCAAAACAAGTGATCATCACAGAGTGTAGTGTCTAAAACTTTACCAATATTCTGAACACTCAGATGTTAAAATTTAGAATTTTTACAAAATAGGTTCAAAATAGCACTGGAAAAACTGCACATACGAAAAAAAAATAAAAAAAAAAATCAAAATAAGAACATCAGAATCACCACTGCTGGGCAAGAAATCTGTACGCTTCAAGCTGGCAGAAGCTCAGGAACAGCTTGGGAAAATATTCTGGTGATGTTCTTACAATCTCTCCCAAACATGTGAGATCAAATTTTAGAGACAGATAGGAGATCAGAGGAATCTCATTTTCATCCTGAAAGGCCACACTTGGGTCAGGCCCAGAGATCACAGTGCCTGCCCCTCCTCTCCCCCTTGTGAGGAAGCTGCAGATTTTCAAAACAGAGAAAAACAAAGACTGGAAAGACCAAAGCCCAGTTCAGATGATAAATGAAGGTGTCCAGCAAAGGTCACAACATCTTAACATAATGCACTTCAAAACCCGAATAATAAAAATATCAGAAGCAGATATTAAAGCAGATATGAAAACACACACTAACAGGTTTTTCTCCTTAGCTTTGCCAAAGGTCCACTTAGACACCGACCTTCACTGCCAAGAGCTCTGGATGATGCTGGCAGTTGAAGCTTTGAATTATTCAAACGACAGGTTTTTATGAGGGAGGGGCTGGACTACCTCAGAATTTTAAAATAAACATTAATGTAGAATCTCACAGAGAAGCAGGTAATCTGGAAACTGCAAGGAACTCATCCAAGGTCTGATATTCCACAAGCATAATAAGTATCTTGGATATTCATCATGGATTAATATTTCATTGATGTAAAACAATAAAAGGTGTGCAACACTCAAGCAGGAAAGTTCTGTCAGTGTTCTAGGGTCTGTTTTTAAGACTGACTTTCAAATTATGGTACTCGCAATATTTCTTGGCTTTCCCAACAAATGCCAATTCACAAAAAAGTCATATAAGGGCCAGTGTATTATTTTTGCTATTAGATGGGAAACAAAACAGAAGTTACTCCTCTGTTTATGCTTTTAAATCTGCTGCAGCAAATTATCTTGAAAAATCCCTAATGGAAATGAGGATGAAAATTCTATGGCCGGGGTTAGGATGAAGAGCAAAATGTATTCCCCCAGTGAAAAAGCCATAAAATACCCCAGTCTGAAAAGCACAGAGGAATATCCTGACTCAAAAGAAAAAGAAAAGTAAAAAAACCCAGAAAATGTCAATTTGCTTGAAAAAGCAGAGAAAAAACTACAATTATTCGACTTTGGAACATCAGCAATAACCAAAGCAAGAATACATCACATTAATAGAGCCAGCAATTACAGCACAATGAGAGAAAAATGTATTTCAATGCTGACAGCTGATGACTCAGAATTCATTTCTTTTAGCAATGTTCCTTTTTGTTTCTTCAGAATTGTCTGAAATAGTCTTTGCTACATGTCCCAGCTTCAAAAGCTCTACGGGACTTAAGTGTTCAGACCAATTATGTTTCTGGGGTAGAGAATATAAATTATTTTGCAATATACCTTTCTTTCAGGAATAAAAATAACTGTACTAATGCAGTCAAGTGCCATGAACCGTAGCTGACATTTGATTTAAATATATTCTCTGATAGCTCTTTCCTCTTGAAAGGAAGGAAAGTATGATATACAGTGTATTTGGGGGAAAAGTAGCTGGGATATTTAAATCTTTATTACTAAAATCCAATATTAGAAAGCTAAAAGTAAAATTAAAATCAAGAACACATTATTATCATAAAAGCTACTTTAATATTTTAATTGTGTATTTTATGACAACTTAAACCAGGAAAAACTGAAACTACTTCTCCTACTTTCAAAACAGATCCTAAAAATTGGAACTCTTCAAGTCTCCATCCCTCCCAAAAGAAAAGGTCTTAGAAAAGTGAGTTGGATAAAAGAAAAATCGTTTGCAATTAGCATTCACTTCTTTTTTTCCTTTTCTTCACTCAACATTGTGAAAATAGTAGAATTTTTCAATAACCTCATAACTACATGTGAAAAAAGACAGCTATTCCTTAATAACTTGGAATTTTTAATTATCAGAATAGTACTAGGACCTGCTGGAAACCTGAGTCAGGGTTTCTCATGACAGCCATCCAAAATAAGAGTAAGCCATGCATTGATGCATCCATTATAATAAGTAAAGGAAACAGAAAAAAATAATCCTTGCAAAATTATTCTGAAACAAGAATTACAGTGGATCCAAAGGACTTTTTACAGTACACGCAGTAACCGTTAGGTGATATTCTTGTAGAACTTGTGATAATTCTTTTAAATTTGGTCAAAAAAATAATGGCCTTTAAATGCAATATGTTTCATGCTTGGTTGGTGATAGCTATTGCTGACTTTAGTAATAAGCTTCTTATTTAATAAGATCTGAGTTTGGTGGCAAACTTTTTAACTACAAAAATGACGGAAAAAGTTGAAATCCTATTGGATACGTTGGTGATAACCAGTATATCAAGCAGATGCACTAACAGAATTTATAAATAAAGGGTTTACTATCTATAAATAAATTACCTATGTCAGGCCACTTAAAGATAAAATAAGGGCCAAAGAGAGGCATCTTTGTTCACAGATACTGACACTGAATATGTAAAAATAATGTTCCAGTACCATGGCAGTACCGTTACGGCATTTGAAAAAGGCTCTTACCTCTTTTTTTTCATGATATACAAAATATGGCGCCATTAAAATATGGTAGATTTTGAGACAGTAGGAAAGATTAAGGCTGCAGCATAATCTGTCCTGAGTGCACTTTTATTGCCTTTTATAACTTCAAGTGGCATTGCATGTTTGGGGTTCCAATATCGTGCATCTATGCAAACCAAAGCATCATCTCATTTAGAGGGGGTACTTTAGTGCTTTTACTGGGGTTATCCATTGAGAGCATGGTTGATCATACAATTGGCAATTTCTTACAAATGCCACAATTATTTTCTTGATGTCTGTTGGGAAAACGCTCCTTTCTCTGTGCTGCCATTCACACCGAGTGTGTAAACAAACCCTGAGCCTTCAGTGCTCAGAAAGCATCCCCACATCTGTGCTAGAGCTGATCTGTGTGGACACCAGCAAAAGACAACGTTCAGCTAAGAGAGATGAAGTGGAGCTCTCTGTTTGACAGATTCGTGCCTTGCAGCTCAGGTCTATCACCCTCCCCGCTCAGAAACATGCTAAGCTATATATTATTGTTCCCTGACAGCTCGTGTGAAAATCAGAGCCTCCAAAGCAGGAAGAGACACCGACTTGTCCCTCAGCCCAGCTCACTGAACTTGCTGTGCCTGGGAGCGAGGATTTCTCCTGCAGTCCTTGCTCGATCCCCAAAGGGACATCAGGATAACGGGAGCCGACAGTTTTACAGCAATTGTGCCATAAACCACCCTAAAGGAGCCTTGGATCAACCAACACGAGGCAATTACCTTGACTCCTGACTCGCCACCACCAGGCACAAGCAGAGTTTTATCTCCTCACAGACACCAAGTCACAGCTGTAGGGATGCAAATCAGCTGTTTTCCCCTTTTAAAGAAGCTCAGACCCAGGGACTTTTTCAAAACAATGTTCACAGATGACCACTTGTCAGTCCAGATCTTTCTAGAGAAATGACTAGCGAGCAATATTTTTACTCTAGCACAAAAATCTTCTCTAAAGTATTGTAAACTTTGGTATTTTGGATTGCAAGGAAAATGGGTAAATGGGGCGGAGGATTTGGAAGAAAGTGGATTTTCAGCTACAGCATAAAGTAATGAAAATAGATTGATTATGCAAGGTAATTAACCACATCTTGGGGGGAAAGCACACAGGGGGAACCATCCATGTGAAAAAACTGAAGCTGTGTTAACTATAACCAAAACGCTGGTCTTCTATCAGCTAATGGAAAAGGGAAAGTTGTCTTGGGTCTGACCTATTCCCCCACTGCCACTGTGGACTTAGGACAAAAGTATCACGCCAAAGACAGCCTGTCTGTCCTTAAAAAAACCCTCTCTTTTAAAGGGCAGCTAAAAATTACCTTAGAAAGACAACATGTCCAGCTCTCCCTATTTATTAAATTACAAGCACTAGAGAGTGACCTTAGAGCTTGACTGGAGTGCAACTCCAAAGCAAAAAAACTTCATAAATCTATTTTTGAGCTCCCTAAATCCATTAACTTCCCTTTCTATGCTGGCACACGAAATGGGAAAGAAGAAAGAGTACTGACCCACAAATGTCTGCAGTTTAATCCATGTGAGACATCCCAGGGAGGGTGGGAGTCAGCCTGGTCTGCAAAGCGGTGCTGGAGGAGCCTCACAGAGTGGGTGGGGTGGGAAGGGACCTCTGGAGAGCCTCTGCTCCAGCCCCTCTGCTAAAGCAGCTGCACATCATCACATCCAGCTGGGGTTTGAATTCTTCCAGAGGATTGTGAAGTAAGAAAAACCAATCATCCCCCTCTCCAAATGGAAACTCAACATTTAAGTCTAAGCTACATGACAGTGAGAAGGAAAAGAAACCCGTAATAATTAAAAAAACCCCAACCTTCAAATGCTTTTTGAACATGCATCTTATTTTCACCTTGTCTGTAAGCACTGTCAGATCTTGGATCTGCTTTAACATAATTTCTTAATCTTAGGTACCTAAGTACTACTGTTACCTGTCACATCAATATAGTGCAATTTTATTATTGTGGTGATTAGTCTCGAAATATCACTGAACAACCAGTGTTTCCTCAATGAGAAGAAATAAATATTGCAAAATTCTTGTTCTTGTCTATGAGGAAGTCAAGAAATCTCCTATCTGAATCATGTATTTTCCTGAGTATATGTAAGTCTGTTCATACAAACAAAATTTCTTGGAATCTTGAATAGCCATCTTCCACAATTCAGCTGTTGTTTCCCTTACACAATTACTAGAAAGGGTTGCTAATAATAAAAATAAATAAAAAAAAAAAAATCAGAATGTGCAAGAATATTTTGCTATTAGAGTGTTACAATAATTTTACAAACACTTTTTAATTTGTAGAAAAATTAAGTTGAAATCCCTTAATTTTATTAGTGTCTAACAACAATACTCAGTAAGACCTGACAATATTAATAAATATCTGTTTACAAGCAGAAAAAAATCTCTGTGTTGGCAGTTTTTTCACAGAATGCAGATGTTGATAACAAGCGCCCCAGGCTTCCTGTGACCTGCTGAAAGGGCCAATAAAGCCCTTCACTGTCCCCTCACACCGCTGGAGCCCACACCAAGAACCATCCCCATCGGTTTAATCCACATTAATTCCAGTGGGACAAGCTATGGGACATGGTTTGGCACTAAAAGGGAGGGTGGCTGCTTTGGCTCCTACTGGAAGGAGTGGCAGAATGAAAAAAAAAAGAATAGAAATGAGAGGTTCAAGCAGCTCATGTTTGGGGCAGTGAAGTTGATCTGGTGATAAGAAAATCTGTGTCACTGTGCACTGAGTTTGCAGGGACATGAACCATTGTATCTTGCTTTTTCTCAGCGTGCTGAACCCCACAGGCAGTGCTGGGGCAGCATTAGAACTCAAACAGACCAGAGGAAGGTTGTTGGCCTCCTCCACTGTTCCAGCTTTTGGCTTTCAAATCTGTATCTCTGCTTACAACCAGATTATCAACAAAAATTTCATTAACATGACTTTCTGATACACATTTAACTACAAATCCAGCCTCAGTCTATAATTTCAACTACCTCCCTAGATTTATTTCAGCATAAAACACATCTTCCACTCTTGATCTTGACAGTGATGTGAGTTACTGGATCCAAGACTGCTGTGAGGCTCAGAAATAACCAGTTGCAAATATGAAATATGATTCTTGAAGAGTGATGAAGAACTGTGATTTCCATCTTCCATGGGTCATGGAATTGACAAACTGTATCAGAAAGGAGGGGATATCTTCTATTGAAAGGCATCCTCACAAAGAGGATCTAGAGCAGCAAGATGAAACTCTTCTCATCAGAGGCAAGACTGACGTGTTGTGAGACTGAGCAGGAATCTATTTTGTCAGATTACAGAGGTATGAGCTGACAGCTACAAAGAGATTATTATATTATTCTAGGAGGAATGCACCAGCTGCTTCTGATAGGTAAATACAGCAAAATTACTGTAACAGGTAAAAGAGTAATGGAACTATAACAGTAACACCAATCTTATTTCCCCCAAAATGCAATGGATTAAAGGAATAAATTATTAGCACTCAGAAGCAGCTCACAGAAGAAAATGCTCTGTTCCTGTTGCAACTCTGCAGCCTCTAGTGTGCATGGTGTACCTAGATGACAAAAAAATGCTAAGCAATCAATAAAAAAAATATTATTTAAAACATGCACTTGTATGAATCCTTTTGGAAGCACCATTACAGTACTTTGAGCTGGAATTCTATTCAAAACCCGTTCTGAACCAGCTCACCTTTTGAACATTTAAGAGAACAAAGAAATGCTTCACACTGAAATCTTTGCAGCCAAAGCAGAGGCCTGTGACACCTATAAATATTAAGTGTATTAATCAGGTTACACTAAATATCAGCTTGCCTTGAGCTCGAAGGTAAGAGTGCTAGAACAGTGTAATCAACAAGAGCAAATAGGTATTTATGCCACCGTGGTGGCACCGCCCGACACAATGCACATTTTGTGTCACTCTGTAAGCAACGGGACTGCCCTGAAGAGGTGAACAAAGCCCTGCAGGCTGAGCTGCCCCCTGGCTTAGACCAGAACATTAGTATTTGTAGATTCATCCCCAATCAGAAACCACTGTTTATTAGGGTTTCAATTCACAATTTGTTCTGGCATCCTGCTGTTTTCACATACTGCTGTTATTTATGAACACCCAGCTTTTTGTCCCCATCATTTCCTGTTTATACTTGAAGTAGTTATCTCAACTGAGACAAAAATGGTTGGGTTTCCATCTGGCCATTTATTTCTTCTCTTAGCTGCACCTACCAGTCCCACCATCAGTGTTACACCATCCCCATCCCCAATCCAGCTATTTCTCGTTCTAAATAAATTTCCTTCTCTTGTTAAATAACATCTAAGTTCTCCCTCCACCCCTTGTTCACAGCAAACACCGTTTATCAAGTGAAATCTTAATGTCACTCCCTCTGTGGTCACCTTGGGGCATCTCAGCAGAGAAACACAGTCTTTTACAATGCCATGCACAGCAGTTTTGGGGAACAGCAAGATGCTCTGCATGACTGTCTCCTCTTTCCTATTAACAGTAAAACTGGTGCCTTCTCAGAGTTCATGTATTTCAAACAGGGTAGAGAAAAATCAGACACCCAGAAAGTTTTGAAGATGCAGTGCCATGACTCAGTTACATATAAAGGAGTTATTTTCTATTCAGGTACACCTTGACAAAATGCAGGCACGCAAAAAAAACCTGGAGTGCTAATCAGTGTGGTAATTAAAGCACTGTCTTGTTTTAAATAAATCAAATCCTGCTTTACAAAGCTTCCACTGAATCCAAAATGCAAGAATATATTTTTTTACAAAGTTTTGTTTTCTACTGCTTAAGGGGTTTTAAGGAGAGGCAGGATATTAAAAAAAA
>WEKY01048621.1:330599-371893 GCA_013390045.1 Picathartes gymnocephalus | reverse complement strand
TAACAGAAGGTAACATGAAGCTTGCCAAGCCATTTTCCCAGCTTTCAAGAGAATGCCTTGCTGTCTGTGCTGTTGACTTCCCAACTAGGAAGGCAAATGGCCCAGATGGACAAGATGGAGGGGAGGAGGGGGGGAAAAAAAACCCTGAAACTTGCTTTTCTTCATCTGGATGTCCTTACACTCAAATATACCTGCTTTTTTTGTCCAATACACCAAATATTAATGGTGCCATTTAAATATTAGCACTGCTCATTATCATCTTCATTTAGCAGCTGTCAAATCATGCCTTGAAAAGTAGAGGGAATATAAAAAACTGTAACCACCTAATGGAGCAGGATGTGAAGGTAGAATCCAAATCTGTTCTTTATACCCAAGGCTCCATCTGGTCCCACCTGAGTGAGAACTCCTTTGCCTTATTACCGAACTTGTTATTTCTTCCTTAAGAGGAAATCAGAAAAGTAGTAAAGAGGCTGAAAAAGTTCAGGTGTCCAATTCTCATTAGAAAAAACAACACCATTTCTTGATACTTGGATGCAGCGTTGAATCAGAGTAGGAATAAATAAGCTGTGGTGATATTTTGTAACTACAATATCAAGTTCAAAGGAAAAGGTAACATAATTTTTTTTAAATTAGGAACATTGAAGTCCAAAGCTACATCAATATCCAATTATTGAAATCATAGTAGAGAAGAAATCCTGAAAAATATCACTCCCGTTCTTATCTTTATATTCCCGAACCGATTTTAATTACTTGGACAAATTTAGCTAGCACACCACACTTCTTCAATATCATATCCTTTTCATTTGCTGCTAATCCACCGTGGGCTCCTTAAAGAGGAGTATTTAAATCCCTGTATTAAAATGGTGTTTCTCAGAGCAAAAGATCCCCATGACACGGCTCCATCTGCCAGTCAATACTGTGATTATTACGTTATTTCACCGACGAGTGAGCTTTCTGCAACTCTTCCACTTCACTGGGGCTCCCTCCAAAGTGCCCACTGACAATTAATCAGCTCTGCACTGGTTTTGAATTCTGGGACCATGCTGATATAGATTTTAGCTTTATCCCAAAGTGGGAACTTGGTGATGCTGTAAGTTTTTGTGTTTGGGGTTTTGGTTGTGGGACTGGGGTGTTTTTATTTGTCACGAGCACTGACCTGGCTGCACAGAGAGAGATCTTCCCTTTGCCACCACAGCCCAGGTGTCATTTAAGGAACTGGCTGGGTTTGATGGTGCTTGTTTTCAAAAAGGTAAAGAATTTAGAGGTATTTTACAGGTTTTGAGGACAATGAGAAACACCACAAAGCTGTTACCTGACAGAAATCCCCCTCATTTTTTTTTTAAGGCACAAATGTCAGCAACCAAGCTGAACTCACTGTCACGCTCCATAATGTTCCAACCATAAATTATTTGCAGCCATCAATATTTATCCACAGGATCCACTCCCTACACAGGCTATTTCATTATCATATTCAAAGAAAAAGACCTACCTCAAAGAGAAAGACAATTTGTTATATTATCAAGGCTTTCAAATTCATTCCCTCGTATGATTTTACTCTAAATCCACTGAGGGACTGATTCATTCTTTGATCTATTTTTTATGAGCGTGCTGGTACTGACTTCAATGAGGTTTCTTTAATTTGATTTTTCTTCAGTGATGAACAAGATGAAACTGAAAATTCTTACCACCAGGAGAAAACATCACCCCACATTCATTTAAGTCAACAAAAGAATTAAGTAAGTGAGAGCCACAGCTTGCTTACAGTTACATGCTCTCCTGCTTTAAAAAATAGAGTTTTTTTAGATGCTTTTATTATTTTTCCATCACAGGGGGTAAGTAATGCTCTTCACTTGAGGAAATAAAAAGTTAATGACCAAAACAAAGGTTCTTCAAGCCACATGAAGAAGCAGCCAAGGCGTGGAAAACAAGCAACTGATAAATACTTAGATAGAATTCTTTATTCCTGATAGTAATCTGCAACTAATAGGAAGAGTGTTGATTAAAACTTGTATCAAAATGCTGGAAACAGTGAACAGAATTATAAATACACAACAGGCAGTGAGCATGCTGAACAAATTAAACTCAATCACATTGATACGTGGCATAAGGAGTAATCTATTTTAATTGTTGCAAGTTAATCCCTTTAAAGCTGAAGTCCCTTTTTTACTAGAAGAGTAAGTACAGTCCACAGTTGGGAGAAAGCCTCTAGCAGCCACTCAGGAAATACCTCAAAAATATCCTGTAACTTATTTCAGAGACCTGTGAGAATATGCAGTGTCAAGTTTATTTATATACCAGTGACACTGGGAAATGGTCCTGCTTTTAGCAGTGGAACATTTTTGAATTGGAGCTGCATAAAAGCTAAGGGTTGAGATCAGAAATCTTGGGGAAAAGAAGCTGAAGGTCTCTCTGATGGTTATTTTCATTTCCTTAGAAAGAAAGGTATGGAAAGAAAGAAATGTGGAATGCCTGAACAAATAGAAAAAGAAAAAAAAAAAAAAAGTAAAAAACACCCAAAAAACCAAACCAAACCCAACACCCAACCCCCTGCAGTTGCAGAACATTACAACTCCAAAGTGAACACACATTGCTCTACAAAGTCAAATATATATTCACTATAATTCAATGGCTGACTGTTAAAAACGTTACAAAAATCAAGTTGTTAATGGTATGATTCATAATGTCATTTTCTTTGCATTTTATTTGCGTGTTTGTAGTACATGAATACATTTTACCAATCAAGTGAAAATTGCTCTGGTTTTGGTACTTGAAAATCTGTTCATGCCTCAAATCAGAAAATTAAATCTCTGCTAAAACAAACAAAAGGAAAATCATCTGTGAACCACTGCAAGAGAATATGGCACCACAATAAGGAACGCAGTGAAGCCACGTATGTGGCTGCTGGATGCACTCCAACCTAGAACACATTTTTATTTGTTTGGAAATGGAAGTCAATCTGATTTCAGTCACTTGTGTCAAATCCTTTAGAATGACAATTGCCAAGATCACCTGTTTCATCCATAATGCATTTTGCTTTACTGCCTCGCTGCCAGTTAACAATTTTCATTTCTCACTGGTAAAATCCACATTTCAGAGTGTCTACCAAGCAATTCCTGTGGCTGTGAATCAGGGCAGGGATGGTGTTATATTGTTAATATTGTGTTTTATTGTCCTGGATGTTCCAATACAATTCTGCCAAGAGTCCAGGCACACACATTCCATGAATTCCCAAGAAGCAGGAATCAGTCACCTTCTCCCAACCCCTTCAGTTCCACACACAGCAAACCAGAGTAACTCCTCATTTAGCCATTTCTGAGAGCAGAGAGCACTGTTCCCAAAATTTCTACAAAGAAACACAAAAACTAAAAACGTTGCTATTTTTCTTTAAAAAAAAATCATTACATAAAAGAAAAAAAAAATATTCTATTTACACTCTGCAATTCTGGTTAAACTCAGGATATCTGGAATTTTACACTAGTTGCACCCAATTCCTAAAGGAGAAAGAAGTTCTCCTAGGTGCCAGAATACATCTATTGGACTCCAAAAGGATGTCCAAACTTTGCTATTTTCATCAGTTTCTCTTTGCCTTAGCAGAACATATCCAAAAAACCAGCTGGTTTTTTATCCAGTAGCAGCATGGCTGCTCATTTTCAAATGGGATTTTTGGTTCTTCTTAAAGATATCTTGATTGCAAATTAGAATCAAACTATAAGGTACCAGTTAAGAGTTTAAAATATCAAATACACTATAAAGTGTATTTTATATACCTTGGAATGTATCTCACCAATTAACAGCCTAATCACCACATCTGCCCAAAGCTGTCACATGCAGCATATGGATACCATACATGAGAAAACATCTTTATAAATCATCAACTCAACTCTGGGAGCTCCAGGAATACCATGAACTTGGGAACTAATTGCACGTCTTGGAAGGAATTTTCTCATCATTTATGGATGGGCCCTGAGCTGGGAAGAAATCAACACATTTTTTAGCTAACTGGCCCTATCTAAATACACCACATGAATAAAAGATGGCAATGTGCAATAGCAAATTCCTAAGAGAAGGTGATTGGAGAGGAAGGCTTTTCCAAGGACAGCACAATATTAGAATTTGGCTTTTATATCCGAGGTTTTGGGTTATATTAGAATACAACCCAAAGGCAGATGATGACCAAATGCCTCTCCCCTTCCTGCCCTGGGGCAGGGTGGTTTTTCCCTGCCTGCCCTGTCGTGGTCAGGGGTTTTTCACTCCCTCCATGACCCTCAGGCAGTTCCTAGGAAAAACATTTGTTTTTTTGTTCCATGAACACTCAACTTTAGCCATGGGAAGCCTTGGGATGGGAATTGCTGCCTGCCAGTGGCAGCTCCTCAGTTGGCAGCCTGCTAACAAAATAACAGTAAATGCTTATATAAATAATAAAAATACTTCTTTAATTTTATAGTTTATATTCACAAAAATGCAAAGTCTTTTCCTCTGTTACCTTAAAAACCGAAATGACACTGGAATCATTTCTCTGTTCTGGTGAAACACCTCCCATCCTGACAGATCCCTGACTGCTGCAGAGGTTGCAAACACATGGATTGCTTCTCAAAGCAAATTCTGTGCCAGGAGAATTCTACACTGAAGTGATTCCAGAAGGGGGATTGAAAACTAAATCATCCCATGGAGATGATAGAGCAGAGCTGCTTGACTCAGGAGAAAGCAACTACCAAAAACCAAACTACTCGGGCAAAAAATACTCAGCAAGAAGAGTCACAAAATTGGACAAAGCAGAATTATAAGGATACTTTAAAATGTGTTACAGCAGTGTGATGTGCAGGGCCTGATTCTTTAAATTTCATTTTATCAGTATAGTAAATATGGTTTAAGAAGTGGAGGTTCTGGTCAGCAATTAAATTGATTCAAAGGCCACTGAAACCAGTGGCATCTTCTCCAGGTTTCACAAAGTTTGCTGGAACTGCACTCCTGGAAATAGAATTCCTTAACTTAAGCATAAAGTTAAGTTGCCTACACACCTCAACAACAGAACTGTATTAAATATTTGCATAGACTGTTATGTGTCAGCATTAAATGCTTAATTGTAGATTGTATTCCAAAGGTCAGGCCAGACCAGAACAAGCCATGCTCTTGAATCCTGTCATGGCAAAGCTGTTGCTTAACAAGCTCACAAAACCTGATTTTTAACATTTTGCCCAGAGCCATAAAGTTCATAAAGACACTGCAGCTCCTTCATAGACTGCATTCAAATAGTGGCAAATGTGATTTTTGCATTTCTTCCCTGCCTTCTCACTGAATCCTGCCAACAATTAATTTTATTTTGTCCATCAATAAGACGGACAAGACATTTCTGGCTGGAAATCTGCATTTCCATTGACTCGGTGTGGCCAACTCACTGTCAGTGACCTCCAGACACAAGTGATGTGCAGAGACTCAGGCTTGGAATGGAGAACAGAGAAATTTGGGATATTTGGGATGCTATTTCCCATCCATTCTCCTTCTTCTGACATCCTGCAACAGGATGAAGAGCTTCAAAAGCTATAATGAATAATGAGAGCGGTGTGCATCTTTGTATCAGAGTCCTGTGGGTCACCCTGCTCATGGAAAAGCTTTTAAAAGTCCTATTAAAGCACATTTTCCCACCCAATATCATGAAGCCTTGATGCATTTCATCATTACTGGTACACTACACAGGACATTTTTTAAGAAAATCACATATTAGTTCTTGAGAGCAGAAATTAAATGAGGAGAAATCTTAAAGGGGTAATGGGAACGATGATGAAAGTTTCAAATAGATATATATCCTTCTTCCTCTTTTTTGTGTAAAAGTCATGTCCCTACTCCACAAATCCAAGCGAAAAAACTAATTTTCCTCTAAATGGAGTGACTTCTCCACTTGATAACAGCTTATGATTGAGCTGTAAGTCAGAAAAGGGTACCAAAAAATACCACAAAACACATACCAGTCTATTGGCTGAAATAATCACAATGCAGAGAATTTGAATAAAATGAGATTGCACTAAATACTGTATCACTTGTAAGCTTTATCATGCTTCACATTTTGGTTACTTCACCTGTTTCAGGCAACTAAAAATGACCGAAGATATTTTGATTATTTCTGGAAATTAGACATTTGTATTAGGGTTGTAATAGAAATGTCATGCAACGCAACTGATAGATTTTACATCAGCTAATTATGCCTCCAAATCCAAGACCTGCCAAGAAAATTGATGTTTTCCTTTATATGCAAAGGTAGTTTTGAATCTCTTAAACAAGATCAACACGAGTGACACAAGGACATAATTATATGTTGCCTCACAAGATGGAAGAACAACAGTGACAAGATTAACTGCTCCATCAATTACTGGTATAAGAAGCAGAAATATTGATTTGTGATTAAAAGGATAGAGAAAATAATAACATTTCAAATCTTTAACGTCTGATGACGTGTCAGTCAGAAGTCCTAATGATTTCCAGTAAAATAAAAGCTCAGAACTTACAAAATTCACATCCTCTGTAGTAAAGAAAATTTAGTGTTTTAAGATCTATTAGGATTCCAGTTGCGTAATGTAAGATGTCTATTAAATGCACCACAGCCGATTTCTCTAAGACAAAGTTCTATTCAGGTATAGAAACTGGAAATATTGAAGTGGTGTTGAAAAGGAGACACAATTCCTATTCCAGCTTCACGGTGCCAGTCCCACGTATACTGTAAAGTATTACAAGATATATTGATTTTTTCAAATATACCAGTACATAAAGAGTATCTTAAGTTTGCAGATCTATTTTCCTCATAAAATTCTGCTGTGTTTTATGTGATGCAGTAGATCACACCTATTTTCTGATACCCAGGCATGATGAATTACTACCGGCAGCCTGATATCTCACACTGATACTCCTCTATGCATCAGTAATTTGTTCACTGCTTCTCCTACAAGCTCAGTGACAGGATATTTGTGTGAGTGTGAGCATGTGTGTGCCACATATCACAGGTTTCTTTGTCTCTTTTCGGCAGAGTTTGAGGAGGTATTTTATTTCTCAGTGCACAGTGTGGATGTAAAGCTGCACTGCTTTAAATGGAGAATCGTTCTCTGTGACCTGAGGGGTGCTGCCAAGGCTGCTTTCCTTGAAATCAATTCAAGAGATTCATGCTCAGACTTGGCTGGAGTAAGGAGGAATATGCTTTTTGACCAAATCACAAAACAACGAGTTCTTATAGCTCCTCTTCTATTGGGATGCAATGTTTTCTTGGAGGAAAAAAGAAAAAAAACAAAACAACAATTAGACATTTTCTTGGAACACACCATATTCTGCCATATATTTGCTGGTGTGTTCTACTCTTACTCAGAATAAAGGACACAAATATCAGGTTGAAATATCTTTCCCATCCTAGAAAAATATGAGCAGTACCTGAATCCATTGTTTAAATTCATATGATTTCAGGAGAAAACGAAACCTGTAATTACACAAGCCACACCATGCCCTTTCCTGTACAATTAGAAATCAGTGCAATGGGGCTTTCTCTTGTTTGTTCATTTATCTGGTTTATGACGGGGACATTAGGGGAATTCAGTTGAAAAATGTGTGCAAGATAAATTTCCAAGCCGATGACCCCAACAGTGTTGTGTGGAATGCAGATAATGTTCCATCCCTTGGTTCAGACATCCTCCTCATGTGGTCTCTGCAGAACTGCAAAAATTTGCACCCTTCTTGACCACTGATATTTTAGAATTCTACCAATGGTAGATAAAATTGTCTTTCCCATCTCAGCCATCTCATTAATCTTGCACTTGACCTGAAATAAAGAAGCTCAATAATCATATTGAAATCATTCCATAGTTAATCATTTTAGCCATTCAATTCAACTATAGCAAAACTATTTTCATGAAGGTTTGTTATTTAATTTATTATTTCATTGCATTTTAAATAAATAAAATAGATACTTCTTTTTTTTTTTTAAGTTCAACATCCAAAGCTCAAACTGAGTGATCACCACACATCTACTGACACTAACAACAGTCACAGAAAACAAATGAAAATATCAAAATTGCTAAAAAACACAGTTTAACGTGGTTTGTACCAGCACAGGACTCAGGTGGGAACACTGAGAGACCACAGGTCTTGTGCAGCCTTCAGTCACTCCAAACCAAACCAACAACAAAAAGCCAGCAGGGTCTTGCTCTGCTTACTGCCCCTAATTCTGGTTTTCTGTAGATCAGATTGAGCACAACTAACTCCTGGAACACCACTGTTATATTTGCCCCTTAGAAACTGTAAATACTGACCCTTTTCATGTTTCTGGGCATAACACACGGAACCATCAGGGTGCTAAAACAAATGCTTTATTATATTGCATTTGTCAGCTTTTACCTCCCCTCAAAGGAGCTAACAGCTTCTGATTTAAAGAACACACAGGTCAGTATCCCATCTTCAGTGGGAAACTTTGATCTTTTGTCTCAATATTGTCTGCAAGACAAGAACAAAATAATTGTGTGCTCAGCTGGTTTCAGGTAGGTTCCGGTACCTGCAGACTTCCACGTGTTCGTAAGTTTGCATCAGACACTTTAAATGCCTCACCCTCCATTAGAAATTAAAGATGCATTTTTATTTACTCATTTTTCAGGCAGTGCTGCTGGAAATTGTCTGCAGGAGGCTTCACGGCGATGTTTTAGCAAGCAGGCCACCTAGTGCCTGACAATAACAAGTACTCTGCAAGGACCTGGGTGTTCACGAGTGACACCGCTTACCTGGGCAGCAAAACCACGCTGCCAAGCTAAAACTCTGCAGAAACAATGGAGAAGTCCCCCTTGCCCCCAAGCAGAATTGTGACACTTTCCTTTAACAATTTTAAATGTGGAATAGATACACGCCTTTGTCTTGTTAAGAAAACTGCAATTATTTTCTCTAAGAATTCATTTTGTAGGTAATCTTGCTACTTGTAAGGTTTCAATTATTGCAGCCTCTTGCTGAAAAAAATAAATGACAGTCTTTTTTTTTATGATAAAGTTCTTCCCCCAGGGAGTGCTGAGGCACTGCCCAGACTGCCCAGGGAACGGGCACTGCCCCAGGGCTGCCAGAGTTCCAGGAACGTTTGGACAACGCTCCCAGGGATGCCCAGGGTGGAATTGTTGGATGTGCACGGCCAGGAGCTGGACTCAATAATCCTTCTGGGTCCCTTGCAGCTCAGCTTATCCTGTGATTCTCTGATTTGCCATTATTCTCCAACACATGTAATTTCTAATTTAATATAACCAGAGTAATGTCATATTTTAATAGTGTGAGTGGCACATGTGGTAGTACTGTTGCAAGAGCTATTTCCTCCTAATTCATTTGTGTCAGTATTTGAGAATCCAATTCGGTGTCTTTTAAGATTGTTGGCTAAGTTTCTATAAACATCAAGAGATATGGTGCCTATTAAGCTTTCTGTTTCATCCTGGTGATATACTGCTTCTCTCTATACTGGAATGAAAATTCAATAATCTCAAGAAGCAGGCAATAGCCCCTCAAAGTAAAAAAGACTTCTCCTTTCTTTACTCAAACTTAAATTACCCTCAGTGCTTTCCTCAGGATAGTGAGATTTTAAGCCTATGGAAAAGGCTGTGTTCAAAGGTGTCAGAAGATACTGAAAATATTTCCTTATTCAGATTCTACAGACTAATTTTCAAATATCCTCATTTGACAAATGCCCATGAAAACCAGGCAGATCACAAACAGTTTAGTCAGAACCAGTGGTTTGGTCCCCCTGAAATTCAGTGGAATTTGGGCTCCCACAGAACTGGGAAATGTGTATCCAATGCTGCATATCTCATCCACTGCTCTGAAAGGCAAAGTTAAATATTTTTTTTCAAAAACCTATTTACTCTGGAAAGCATAATACTCTGAATCTCCTGGTTCAATTTATAAACTTATTTAGGATTTATGTGTCTGTAGATATGTGTGTATACATGCAGTGCATATATGGAAAAGGAATAACAAAAAGCATTCGGTGAAATAAACTTCTTTGGAGCACTAAAGCAAAATTTAATAGAACATGCCCAGTATTTACAAAACTGCTCAAGGTAATAGAGATTTTCTTTCCCCAAGATACTGAACTCTGGAGGCAGCTGTGTCCACAGAATTGCCCAAAACTCTCCAACACCATTTACATTGCACTGCACTTCCTACTGATGAGATTTATTTTGATGGGCATTTATATTTACAAAACAAACACCAAAAAAAAAAAAAAAATCCAGGTCAAAGTGTTGCATCTGCCTGAAACAGGAATTAAATCCTGAATGTGTTTCAGAGAAAATAGTCTTCTCCTCTGTGATAAATTAATGCTCCCACATGCCAAATTTCAATTCCAATATGTAGATTCACAACAATAAAATTCCCCTGTAGCATTTTGTGAGCTTTTTGGAGCTCCACAGGGAGATGGTCTTACCCTTTCTGAAATTATAATTTTATTACCCATATCTTGATATCTACTAATCAGGAATTAGAAGGACAAAGGACACCCATCCACACCCCTTTGATTACTTTTGCTTTTGTGATCTGAAGGGCATCACACCTCCTCAAACACGAATAACAGGAAAAATTCAAACCAAAGCAACTCAAGCAAATATTTAATCCCTGCCCCAAAGAATCTGGTCACTGTGTGACAGAGCCAGGAATGTCTGGGATGATTTAAAAGAGTGCATGAACAAGATCAAGATACGACCAGGAATCTCTCCCATGGTGGATTTTTAGTTGGATATGAATGTTATATATGAAATGAGTATTTATCAAAACAGTCCAATCCAATCCCAACATGCTGGAGTGAGAGAGCATTCCCACTATGGTCACGGGCTAAATTGGTCTCTCATGGGGACATCATAATGTAAGGATTATAAGGATTAATTTTCAGGTTTGTTGGAGCTGCTGAAGCAGACAGAATTTTCACTTTTTCCCAGTCCTGAAGTATCAATTACGAAGCAGAATGCAAAAAGTGGAAATGCTGGCTGGAAGAATGGCTGCACCCCCAATGCTGCTCGTCCTTTCCTGCCTAGCAGTTTTCCTTCTCTCGGAGTGACAACTGTAAATGAACTTAATCTAAGTGCATGTTGGAGGACCTGTGACTGGTTGTTGTCATCAGCGTGTAACATCCCCTGGGTGACAGGTTCTCTCACTCTGCTGAGTGCTCATGCATATTGACAAGGACGCTGCCTGCCAAAACCACAATACCGAGCAGTATTCCTGTAGCTGTATCTCACTGCTGCACAGTGTCACAGGACAGTCTGCTCATCCAGACTCTTCTGCAGTTCCTACACCAACTGCATTCTTCCAGGTTCTTTAAGATTCAGGATCCTTCCCTGGAAAAGTGTTTGTTTTTGTTGTTTTGTTTTTTTTTTTTCCCCCAGTACAGCTGAAGGGACTTAAAAGAGAGTGAAGTTGTGCATAACAAGGCCTGGCCTATGACCAGACTAATCTGTAAGGCTCTGTCTTTATTCCCTCTATCCTCAGCATAAACCCAGAGTAGAAATAGAAACAAAAGGGTTTGGTTTCCTCACAGACTCCACTAAGCTGGGGGGACAATGGAATTGGCTGCTGGAATTGCAGCACTGGCATCTCCTCCAAGGCTGAGCAGCACAGGCTGCTGTGAGCAAGGGAGGAAATGCGAGAGAATCTATGGATCCCATCGAGTCCTGCAGCAAGACTGCCATTATTTGCAAAGCGTTTAAGCATTTATAATTCTTCTATTTGAGGAAATGGCCAATAGCATTAGCCATGCAAGCCTCTGTGGGCTAATGTAATTAGTCTTACGCATTTTAAGACCAGATAGAATGGTATTAGAAAGAATGGAGGACTATTTTAATTGGATGATGGCAAAATCCCTCTAAGCACTATGGCTGTCTCCTGTGCTCAAAATCCTCTAAAAAGTTCATAGATTCCAATTGTTTTCTGCAGCAACAGTATTTCTATCTAAATTATATGAAACGTGTCAGCTCATTTCCAGAGCAAAAATGATAAAAGCACATTCAACTTCAGCAAAGCTGATCACTTTAAAGAAAAATATAAGATAATTAAAAGCTGTTACAACTGACAATACAACGCTGCAGCTTCAAAATTCTTCCCTAATTACAGCTGCTAACTTTTAATAGCAACTGTAACAGTGAGTCAGATTTGACATTACAATAGCATCCCAACCTCTTATTTGGGAGAAAGGCTCTTGAGGAAAATACAATTACAAGGTGAGCACAGCCAGCCAAGACCATTGCAAGTTTTGAAAAGCCAGTGATTGCTTTCATTTTCAGTCTTGTTGAGAAACGTGGATTAGTTCCCCTTTGTTTGAATGCAGTCCTTTTAAAAGGTCGAATGTAACCAAGTGGAGCTGATTCCCAAAAAACATTCAGGGGCCTTAAAGGGAATGGGCACTGCTCCTCGAAAAGAGCTTTTCTATAGGTAATTTCTGAGCCAAACCTAGGGTTCATATAAATAGCTTTATACCATTCTTGCTCTTGTAAAGTATTTGTATGACAGGATAAAAGAAGGGTGTTCTGGAGCACACTGTACTTCTGGGTTCTGTATTAATTAACCTTTTCTTAGTTTGATATTAATGTGTTGGAAAGGCTGAGAAATTCTGAAGCTGATCCAGCTGAAAGACAGGGGATGATTTTGTCCTCCAAGAACAGTCTGTCTCTATTGTCTTTAAGAGGGATTAAAGAAGGGATGGAAATTAGAGCCACTTAGGCTTTTCCTGAGCTGTACAAACAGCAGCTCCAGGCCTCCCAGTCAGCCTCACTACATCTCACCTTTAAACTTGTGCAACTGGCATTTCTTTCTGGGAAAGGCTACAAAAGCAGAAAGGGCTGAATTCCTCATCAGCACAGGCTGAGAAAATTCCCATAATGGACATTTTATCCAGAACCTGGGAAGTCTTTATAGGTCTGTGCTTTATAATTTACCCACAGGTTTAAAATCTTAGGCCACACATCTCTACCCTTGTATGTATGGAGGGGTAGGAACTGTATTTAAACCTAAGAGCTTTCTGAAACCAAATCATGGTCAGGGATTTTCAGCCATCACTGAGAACTTGCTTATAAGGAGAAGGAGTTCCCTCAGCTCGTATTGGTGATGCAGTGCACAGAGAAATGGCAAAATATCTTATGAAAAGGAATACACACAAAATTCAATCAGTGGTCAACTGCCCCGAAAAGAATGACAAGAACATTCTCTGATCAATACAGTATTAGAATAAAAACTGAATCAAATTCTTCTCCCAGATAGTCAGCGGTTTAGGTTTGTCAAATTAATGGGCAATTCTTCGTAGGCTTCATGGCTTATCCTGTCAGTTGCTCGCATTAAGCAAAATTACTCTTAAATAATTCTTTCTGAGGAAATCTTCTGGCTTAAAGCTAATGCCAGCATTCAGGTATGGAAGATTAATTTCTGTAGAGTTTGACCTGTGAAACCTCCAAGCAGAAGGAAGGGGAGAGGAACATAATGCTGGGGTTTTCAATCTCCCAAGGACCTCCCGGTGTGTGGTACTGCAGAATTCCCTCCAGAGCCGTACACTGCTATTTTGAGAAAGTGTTTTTTTCAGCCCTCACCTCGTTTTAAAAGTAATTGAAGAGGAACAATTCATCCCATTTAAAGTATCCCAGGAGTAGAAGTTAGTGGAAAAGAACTTCTAAGAGCAAATGAGGAAGGATCTAAAAGAAAAATACCCAAGGGATCGTACCTCAGACACAATTTTTTTTTTTTTTTTTTTTAAATTACAGGTGCTCATAATTACTTGTAAGGGAGAAAACTAATTATGGCAGTCTTCAGGGAGTTTAAACATGGTAAATACTGAGAGAAAGCAGCCTGGGCTTTTGAAAGTTATTTGTGTACGTTGCTTACACTTCCAGTCCTTGGTGGCATGCAAGCATCCCTCTTTTCTTTCTTTATTCTTTTTTATTTTGTTGTTACACGAAAGTATTTTTATTTATGTTAAATAATGAGAAATAAACCAAAGTTCTATTTAATTTCCTCATTTTTAAAAGTTTTAAAAGATTTTCTTTTTATACTCAGAGGATATTCCCATGTTCACCAAGTGAACACATGAAATTTCATGTTTATCAACAATATATTTAAGCCATGGTGAAAAAATGCAATTTATTTTTCTTTTCATATGAGAAAATTGTTCTTGTACTGAGACAAACAATAAACACTTAAATATTTTATATGTTATTATGCAAAATTGCTGTTGTGCCACCACGCATCATATAATAACATATATAGATGTGGCTTAAGAGATCAAATTAAAACATTTAGAACAACTCAATGTGTTTTGAATAAGGCTTTTTGCATATGTCCTAGCTATTGGTATTTTCTATACATTATGTATTTAGTCATTCTTCAGGCTCAAATTACCACAACCCCAAGGCCAATGTGTCCCTTCCTACATCATCTATGTTGGCAAAATAAGGAGCAGTAAGAAAAAAGTCTGTTTTGCTGTGTATTACTTAGCTGATTACTACATCATATCTGGATTACTGAGTAAATTCTGGAATTAAACACAATTATTTAGAATTAATTATTCATTTTACACAATAAACTATGACTGCTCAGCACTGTGGTTTATCATACATGGTCTCCAGTTACATGTAAGACAGGATTCCATGAGCTTTAAAAATCTCCTCTTCCACTGACTTTAGTAAAACAGAAAGGATGCAAAAACTAAATGAAAGAAAATAAACATTTTTTTCCATAGGACCTCCGTTCCTCCAATAATCTTCCTGTTTTAAACACAAAAATATTCTAAACTCAAAAATATATTAAAACCAAAAATATTTCAAACCACATCTAATTCTATCTGAGTATAATTCCAATAAAACAAACAGCATAGAGATATAATTAATATAAAAGAACAGTATGCCCATGGATTGTATTATTTTGATCTGTATTCTGACCTTCCATTGACTTGGACAAGACTTCCATTGCCTGTTTGATTGGAGCCAGGGTTAATTTTGACATTGTGAAGGATTCCCTGTTACAGAATTTCAGATCTTGTATCAGTCACAAACATTTTCATTGCAAAAAATCTGTTGTTTGAAAGGCATAAATTGTCTCTAATATTGTGGCCTTACAAATTTTTCTCCCCAAATGCTTTATTTGATGGCAATGAGCGAGCCTTCCTACTGTACTCACTGGTCATGGACAGGATATGTGTTATTTACCTTAAAGCACAGCACCTTGCAGGTGAAATTCTGTGAATTTTTCTTTACCTGCTTTTTCCTTGGTGCAGTTAATGAAGTGATAAGTTAGGCGTAATGTTAATATTCTTTTTTGTATACTTCCTATCTAGATTCATTTGACTTTGTAACAAGCATTTTCATTACCCATTCCTTCTAGGTCCCAGTGATAAATTCTTAAATGATCACTCAGTAATTAATTAACAAAAAGTACCTACACCTCACTGAATTTGGCAAAAAGTCTCTGCTTATAAGAGTATGCTAATTAAGAGATTCCCATGCATTATTTGTTGAGTTATAGCACTCTAGAGGTCTAGTTATAGGTAAAAAACATAATGATAAATGTGATTATTCAGCTATTAAAAATATTTTCAGCATATTTATTATTATTGTGATATTCTCAGTTTGTTTGAAAGCAATTGTGTCAGCAAGTAGCCAAGTTCCAGACCCTGGAATTTCTGAGGACAGACTTCAGCTTAGGAAGGGATTTTTTTCAGGTGGGTGAGATCCTGCGTGAGAAATTCCATAAAGGAAAGGATCCCAAGAGAGCTGGAAGCCCTGTAAGGCCAACGTTCTGCAAGAACAACACTCTGTGCCCAGGAAAATCAGCAGAACAGGGAACTCCTGACTGAGCTCACCCATACACAGCACATGAAAGTGAAAAAAGACAAGAGAAACTAAACTTTGCCTCAGTCTTTTAGAGAAAAGTCTTTGAGTCTAAAGACAAGGTTCGAGGAGGGAAGGAATTACCAACACGGAAAACATCCCAGGAGGGAAAAGCTGAGCCCTGCCTGAGGTGCACAGTGAGAGAACAAGGGACAGGCTCAAAAATTGAAATGAGGAGGATTCTGATTGCATCTTATGGCAAAAAAAACCCCATCAGCTGGGATAATTAAGCTTTGGAGCAGGTCGTGTGCAAGGTTAAGACCAAACTGGACAAAGCCTGAAGCGATCAGATCTGAATTCACTCCTGACGTTGCTCTGAGCACACGGAGATCTGGACTAGAAACCCCCAAGGTTCCTTCCTATGTGAATTATTCTATGATTCCATAAAAATTTAATCACAAGGATAAGGCACAGGTATAAGTATGAGCTTGATTTGTGGAACACAGTGCTTCTATTTCTTTAATCTTGTGCCAGGGAAAAAGCAGGAGAAAACCTTCACAGCAATTACATTTGTGTCAGGTCAAAAAGACCGTGTCAGTTTTTCAGTATGAGCCAAAGATTACCAAAGACAAAAACTTGATTTGCTTAAGCCATGTTGAAAAGGTAAAAATTGCTCCTCAGAACTATTTTAAATAATTCTTTTGCAGTACCAGGCTTATTGGGCATGTTTTTCCTTCCTGCTAATGAAAATGATTTGAACCATGAAAAGAGGTTCACCTTTAATCCCAAATACTGTTTCAATGGAAGGAAAAAAAAAAAAAAGAAAGAAGCTATTTCGCATGCATTATAGATTCATTAAACTAGTCAGCATCCTTTGAAAAACAGAAAAAATCCTAGAAAATTGAGGAGGGGGGAATTTCTCACATGGTGTAAATAGCACTTAATTCCACATCGTATGGGTCTCTGTAATTTGACAAAATTATCAATAAATTATAAATTATCAATAAAAAGCAATTGTAAAAAAGTGGAATAAGGATCCTGCCTTTAAAGATAGAATTAGGCATGGATCAGGCACAAATATGGTTTTCAAAAAACCTCCCAAATCTTGAGAATCTTATCTAAGCAGATATAAATTCAGATTCATTCTTAAAGTTGTACCTGGGCACCATCATGAATGGTTTATGGTTTCCCTTGAAAAATCTATTAGCACCCCACAATTTCTCATAAACAAGTGTGTTAATTCAGTTTGTTAATAGAATTAATGTGGTAAGTAACAGAAATGGGCACACATTTTTAAATCTAAATATAATTCTGAAGAAACAAAAAATCCCGCATTTCAACGTTATAGCTGCAAACTTTTTAAATGGATGGAGTATATAAAAGATGTTTTATCTCTAGTCAGAAGTTAGAAGTACCTCAGAAAATTCCTTATGCTACAGAATGTAAAAAGGAGACAGAAAATACATTTTCCCCCCAAACTTTTCAG
This sequence comes from Picathartes gymnocephalus, assembly GCA_013390045.1. Taxonomy (NCBI): domain Eukaryota; kingdom Metazoa; phylum Chordata; class Aves; order Passeriformes; family Picathartidae; genus Picathartes; species Picathartes gymnocephalus. The sequence goes on along the minus strand of WEKY01048621.1, from coordinate 354,607 downwards.
AAATTATAGCCAGTAGGCGGTCGTGCTTTAACTTTAAAAAACAGGCCCCAACTTTATGACTTTCTGCCTTTACCTTCCAGCAAGGTTTATTTTTGGTTCCTTCCCAACAGAAAAATGGACTCTGAGATTCTCTTCAGGTTTGAAATAATTAGTAAACCCTTAGAATACTCATTATAAATAGATCAAAGCTTCCACCTAACTTCAATACAAAGCCAAGGCTTTTAGATCAAACTCGAACTACCACCCATCCCACATTCGTCCTGCTGGTATCTTACTTTGGGTTCTGTTAAATTATTAACACCAAAATACTGAATAATTCATTAGTTAAAGAAAAATAATAAGAAACTTCATTTATACAACTTTTATACCAATTACGTTTCCTCTTTTCTTCTTTCCTTTTGTAATCCGGGCTGGTTTGGTTTGGTTTGGTTTGGTTTTTTTTGGGTGGGGGGTAAATTTCATGGCTTCATCCCTCATTTAGAGGTGAAACAAAACTAAAAGTAATTAGGAAGTCCAGAAAATGCAAGCAGGAGGCATTAGACATTAACTGCAAAGGTAAAAATAAAGATGTTTGGAATGATAAAATTGCTCTGCCAATAATTCTGGAATTCTTGATGACACTCCTAGGTATCCAGTTGCCAGGGCAAATCAGAATTATGGAAATCAGGAATATGAATGTGCACATAGCAGTAACAGACAAGACAATCCCTGGATGTTACTGCCATGCACAATATCCACTTGGAGCTGGACAATAATATAATACATTATTATATATATATAACAATATAAAAGCAGCTGCTCTGGGAATGTGAATTCTGAAAAGAACTCTATAGCTCTTTCTAAATCAGAAAACTCTCTTCCTTGCAGAGCCTATAGTTAGAATGGAAAACAGTAAATAACTGCTCTGTGTAAAATACTTGGCCAAATCATTTCCAAAACACATCAATGCCGAATACAGCACAAAAAATGCAAAAGGAGCAAAATATTTGAATCTCCTCTAAAATTTAAGAAAAATGCATTATCGCAGAAGCGTGATATTCAAGGAAAATTAGCTTCAGTTTATAAAAACAATAGGAGAAAGGGAGTTAATAAATCAGCTGGCAACTGACATTGATGGCACATTCCTCCATGATCTCTACCACAAACATTTCAGCTTTCACACAGGTACTGTCTGTGCTGGGCTTGTGCTCAGCTCTGACAAATCAGAGCAATGTCTCCAATGGCAAAGCCGTACAAGTTCAGAAAAGAAAATGCCCTTTCACCAGGCATTCCTGTATGCCAGAAAAAAGGATCATTCTGCATAAAAATGAACACACTGCCAGTGCCTCATCCCTTATCAACAAATGTACTCTGCTGAAGCACTGGCGCTACCTAAATTCACACTTTTTATATTAATTTCTGGCATTTACTGGATGGATTTCAGGCAATTTATGACTTTTGTGTTGCCAGTATGAAAGGAGCCAATAAAATCAAACCCCTGTTTTGCCAGTATTTCCCTTGGACTTGGAGATACTTACAAGTAGAAAGGTCAGATTTTGCCCTAAAATGCAATATCATCTTTAGATTTCTTTTTTTAACTTACTTAGAAGTAATACAAAGAGAAGGCCATGAAGAACAATGAGGGTTCTTCTAATTCTCCCAGATAAAAAATGCAGCCATTCATGCTCCAGCACTGCAATCCTGATACTGTTTCTCAGAGCTTTTCCAGTTTTATTCCTTCTGCACTTGCTGGAATTCACCACATAGATTTAAACAGCTGCACAGTGCACAGTGCACAGTACATCACTGTGTAACAGCTCTGACTAAATCAGATTTTTCTTTGGGCTTTTCATCACTACCAGACTAAGATGCCTCTATTAATTCAAGTTTTCTGGTATAATGTGTCTGGCAAAATGATGCACCGAATGTTTCCCACAAGCTGGAGAGCAGCATTGAAACTTGGAATAATTTATTCTGTGCTGCTTCCCTAGAAACAGAAAATGAAGCAAAGTTCTGGGACATTTTGTGGTTCGATGGGTTGAAGTTGAAATGTATTTTAATTTAAATAGGAATGGCAATTTTTACTGCATCACATGCAACAGACCACATTCAGGAAAACTGATAGTTTTAACAGACCAGAAAACTTCTAAAATTGAAAAGTAGCCTTAAAAAGAAAAAGGCTTGCTATTTTAAGTTGTTACAATTTATTTGGGAAACATGATACTAATTTTAGCTGATACACAATCAATCTATTTTACACACACACACACATTATTTACGTTACTATTAAAGACATTTTTCCTGCAGAAAAACAAAATATAAAAATTATTCGGCAGATGAAGCAAAAATCAACCCGAAAAAATATTTTCCTCTGACAAATGAATAACTCCTGGATTCTCATCCAACTCTGGCTTTCAAACCAGCTTCACACAACGCTTTGGGTCAATTTAAATGTACAAGAGTGTAGTTCCTCACACCTCTTACTACCATTAGCTGACAACTGAAAAGCAAGATACATTATTTCTCATAAAACTTTGGGAATTTAATCATTCTTCCAGAATGGAAGATTTGTAGGTAAACCTTGCAGTAATCTTAATGGGAATTCCATGCATAAAAATGTGCATGAATATCAAATTCTAAGAATATAGATTTTTGGTTTTAAACTTTCTCATTTCCTTTTCTGCGTGCATGCAAATCAGCCTGGTTAAGCATAAATTGAAAAGGAATTTAGAGAGATTACTTTGGTGAGGCACATAAAAGGATATCCAGGTGATAACACAGAATCAGGCCACGCTGTGGAAGGAAGATTTTTTTTCCCAAGGTCTGTTCAAGTAACAAATGTGATTTTTCTTCCCTCTGGTTTGCTTTGTAAAGGGGCACAAGATCAGAACTCCAACTTGGCTTCCCTGCTGGCTGGATTGCACGCTGGGAGCCAGTCCCACTGCTCGGAAATGGACTCCAAACTCCACTGGTAGGATCTCATCATCTCTGTGCTTTTCCTTCCGTCATTTCCGCAACAAAGAATCACCAATCCGTGTGGCAGTCACACGTTCAAGGAGCAGCTCATTCTGCGTGCGGGTAATGGGCTTCTGGAAGTTAATGTTACACAAAGTAACACTAAAGATGGTTTTCATTTAAGTCACTGTAAGTGCACTGGTGGAAAAAGAGCATAAATGAAAGAATTTATCAAACTTTGAGCACCAAAATGTGTATAAAATGTTGTTACTTCTCCAGGAAAGCTCTCTTTGGGCTGCCAGGCAAATGGATACACAAATATTTTTATGAAGCTTTATTTTTTTTTTTTCTTAAATTTGCTGCGCTTTGTTTGGTATCATCATTGCTGGATTCTTGTTTTTAGGCAGGGTTTGGGAGTCAGTTACTGACTGGCACATTTCTTCCAGGCAGCAGTAAAAGCAGCACTTTATACAAGCCCTTGTAGACAATTTCAGATAATTTCCTTCCTCTGTTCTATTTTAGGAAATATGTTTAGGTGGCAGGAACAAACACTGCAAAAATTAATAAACAGAATCTATAGCATTGTATCTATCAATTTCAAGTCATAACAGCAATGAAGACTTCATTGCAGGTATTCCTGGAAATTAATAGCCAGATGAGTTTTGTTGATTACTGCAAGCCAACAGTTTCTTTCAGTCTGTCAATAATCCCTGAAATACTTTATGCTCGATTGCTGTTGCTGTAACGATATTAATTTTGATTAAATGCCACATTGTGGCACTCTGTTGAAGGCCTACAGGTACTGATGTGTGACTTGAGACTCGGGCTTTTCATTGTTTTCCTTATCTGCCATTTAATTTTATCAGCTGCTGACTTTTTTTATGTGTAGGTATGTATCTATAGATCAGAAAAGGCAATTGGAACCATGAATACAGGCATTTACAGCAAAATGTAAACTCAGTTTTAAAAGTGGCAACAATACAGGTATTAAAAAGAGTGAAGCTAATGCAGGTGCACTGGCATAGAGTATCACAAACAATGCCAAATCTCTGAATAATTCACATTTTCATTGTCTGTGAGAGTCACCTCACAAGAAATGCATGGTATAGCTGTCCTCAAATATCTCAGTGCTAAAAATTTGCATCAAAAATTTTAACACTGACAGAACAAAGCAATGAAACACTATGGGAATCAGCTGGAGTCTTGAAGTCTTCAGTAGTTTATCAATTCTTTGGTGGCATGAGAAATTTTTACATTTATCTGGTTGGGAAGGGAAAAATAAAAATTGAAAGTTCTGAGGTGTGTGAGAAAATTATTTTTTGCAATAAAATCTTCTCCCTTTTCCACACTCTTTATAAGATTAAATGGTCTGTAAGTACATTTATGGAAAGGACTATATAGCGGGGTGACCTACAAATTCTCTTCCAGTCGTCACGTACCCATTTCAGGAGTAAGAGCAGATGTGATAAACAATCCCATTAGTGAGAACTTTAACAGTTTCTAAGAACTTCATCAGTCATGCTCAACCTACACCTAGCTTAGTGCCCATCCTGGGTCATGCAGCAGGCAGAGGGTCATGGCCAGGCATGGAAAATAATTCTCTGAACCTCGTCAGGTGCATTTCAGCAAGTTCCCCTTTGCACATTGTACATTTATTGTTGGCATTAGCAACTCATATGATGTTAAATACACTGCTCTTTCTGAAGCAGTAAATGTTTATGGGACATAGATAGGAGCCATGGCTCTAGCATTTGGGAGTCTTGGGTATTTTTTAACTTTGGTGGCAAATTCTTGATTAAGATTCTCAAGGCTTTAATGACCAGATAATGAAGATGATTCAGATGTGGATGTAAGATAAGTAGCAAGCAGCATCCTGCTAATAAGAGTTGGATCCTGTGGTACCTACACATCCAGTACAGTAAGACCCATCAAAGGAACGAATTATCACAAGGAGGGGAAAGCTGGAACTCGTGTGTCAGTCATCAAAAGAACCCAAAGCACTGCAGCAGTGTGGGGAAAATACCAAGGATGAGGCTGCAATACTCATGGTGGAATGGCAGAGTATTGCACAGTTTGCTTCCTCAGGATGTGTTTATTTTTCCAGTCAGGGTCCAACATCGTGTGCTACAATAAAACTGTGTTTAGCAGCCTTGGAAACACAACAGATAACTGAGAGCACTCTGCTCAGCGCCACACTGCGACTTCCTGGGAAGTCGGTGAATCCTTCCCGTTGGAACAGCCCTCGAAAGGGCCACGGCCCAAGCTCCTGCACAGACGTGTGTCAGTACCCAATTCACACCAGATTGCTTCAGGTTCCGGCCAGCTGGACCCTGCAAACCTCTGGCGACAGGGATTACACGGCTTTTCTGGGCAGCTTGCTTGGCTCTCTTTATAGCGACAGCGGCAAAGGCACATTCCAGAAGTGAGCAGGAATGAGGAATTAATGACTTACATTCAAGTCTGGGTATTGTTCTGAACAATTTGTTGGGTTTTTTCCCCCTCTTGGGGGGACAAAGACTCATTTACTCTGTTAAATACACACATTTCATGCTGGTGAGGAGTAATTGAGAACAATGATCCCCAAAAAGAATCATCAGTGATTGCACACTGCTGCAAGCATTATTCTGGTCTCCAGGTTGAACAACAATCTGTATGCATACTTGATATGCAGACACCTTATAAATAGCTAATAAATGATTAAATGAAATTGCTGTTTTCATAATGAATTAGTACAAGATCTGTTGTACATAATGTTTGGAATATTTAAATGGTTTACCATACTCCAGTTATAAGTACTCTGCAGCTGGCTCTTACAACACAGATTCATCACTTAAGTATTTTTAAACTGTTTATATGTTTCATTACAATATTCCAGAACTTGTATATCTTATTTTTATTTTAATCATTTGTAATTGCTGGGGTCAAACCACAGACCTGTTCTCTGAAAAAAAAGAAACCAACAATGGTTCCCTCTTTGGGCAGAACGAAACAGAGCAGAAAGGGGGCTTGATTTGCATCACACTTGAATATAAACTGCAGCAGCTGCTGCATTTGATCAAGATAAAATTTCTTTCCCCAGATCTCATTCTGGGAAGCAAAATGCCCTTTTTTCTAAATCAGCTGTGAAACTGAGCCCGGTTACATAACATACACTCCTCCCAAGTTTCCAACACACTGTATTTGCCCAAGAGAGACTTGGATCATGTACAAATTTTGTTCTGAATCTCCAGTAATTCTCCCCCAAATTTCCAGTGCCTATGGAGTTACAATGTGCTCAGTGCTAAACACCAACACTGCAAACACTTGAAGGACAAAAGGAAAAATTTGGCTGCTCCAAGATCATTCTTTTCCATTCTGAGGGATCCTTCCACACACATCTGTGTGATTCAGCCTCTGAATATTTGAAAACCTTGCACCAGGCAGTTCTACTCTTAGTCCATGAAAAGGACATTATGGGAGATGGCAATCAACGTATATTTTCCATATTTCATATTGTCTCTATGTTTTGTCCAATCAATCTGTCAGAATGTGCACAGAACACGTGTCCTCTGCAAGTGTGTGTCATTTGCTATCTGAATCAACAGGTGAAGAAAAGTGAGACAACCCTGGTGGTGCCAGGTGAGGCAGCGTTTCTGCCATCCTCATAATTGGCGCACTAATCAGAGCCACGAAACCCTTAAACTAAAGAAAAATAAAAGAATAAACTGTCTCTTAACGTCAAACAAAAAGCCTTATCTCTACAGCAAAGCTCTGCAACAATGAAAAAAGCCTCGCTGGCAGTCGGAGGCAGTGCCTGCATGCAGCAATGGTTTATACAAGTGCAGACAGAGCAATTTTATTGGAAGTAAAAGCACAGAGTGAAATGGCCTCTAACCAACTCCATAGACAGCAGCACATGTGCTCCCTTACGGGGTGCACTGAGCTGTCACAAACGTGCATTATTTTACAGAGATACAATTTCACACACAAATTGTCATCACTTCGGTTCCTCAGCCCTTATTAGAGTGTGACAAGTTTGCTTAGGGTTGAGTTGGGTCTCTCTGAATTTTAAACCCGTCTCACCCTTCCTACGGTTTGGTCACATTTTGCCTGAAAATAAGCCAGAAGGGCTGTGTCTTCCATTCTGCTAAAGCCTGCAGCTCATTTCTCTTCAGCAAATTTCCACTCACAGGACACCATCTATCTTATAGTCCCTTTCCTACTTCTGAAATGAAGACATACTGACAAAAATACATGAATATTCATGAGCTGAATATTGAAGAAACTGTACATTTCTGACATATTAAAAACAAGTCCTTTTTTTTTAAATTACTGTGCACTGCCTTTACAGAAGTGAAATGAAACAGGGTAGGTTAGAATAACCTTTCATAAAGATCTTTAACAGGAGGATTCATACACGATAAAACTGCAAATATGTTGGCCTTTGATCTTAACATATGTTGGTGCCATTGGGTAGGGTTTTGTAGAATTTAAGCCTCCTAAGGAGAATTCCTACCAAAATAATTCAACCCTTTGAATCTTACACAGAACAGAATATTTCTCCATCCCTCATGTCACTTTATAGTAAAAACCCAATGGTCTTCTGTACCAGAATTCTGTACTTCTGTCCTGTGCTTTGGTTAAAGTGTCCCATGTGTACCAAAACACCAATAAATCCTTTGATGTTGCCATAAGCAGGCTGTCAATAAAAACCAGAGTGAATCATGACATCAGCTTTCCCAAAAACTTAGTTCCAAAGAAAAGACCTAATTTGACAGCTTCCACGCATCCTCTGTTCAATGGTATTTATCTCTGCAGTTCTGCTTTTGCCTCTTAAGCACTCTGCATTAGGAACCATCACCTTCATCTGCACATTTTAGCATTTTCCTTCAGCACTTGGGTGCTTCTCCATGAGAATTTAATGTTTCATCTTGGTTTGTGTTCCCTGATAGCTTGGCAAAACGGCTCAGGCTTTTTGATCTTTCCTCAGTACTCCAGTGCCTTGCCTCAAAGCCTCTCTTTGTTGTGAAGCTCCAATGCCACACTTTCTCTGAACACACTCCCTTCACCCTGGCACTCTGCCTCGGTATTGCAGCATATTCATCTCAGTGCTGTGCTGTTCCAGCCATGCTCTTCTGCAGCCAAGTCATCACATCGCTGAAATTTCCTCCAAGACTCTGCTCTGGGTCTTTTCAGCTCCATTGTAAATTTACAAGGCTTGGGGCAGACACAGCTCAGACAGAGACTCAACACAGCGCTCCCAGGTAATGCAATGTATTCTGCTCCATCCCTCCTACCTCTCCAAACAAATGGGCAAAAATGAAAGAGTGAATGAATGGATGATCATCAACTACTGAAAGAAAGTTAATGCACTGAGATTTGCCCAGCTTGGTCTCTCTTTGTTATTCTGACACATCAAAAATGCCTGGGAAGAAACTCTCAGGAGAATTTTGTTGCTCCTGGTTGGGTCAGCTGTTCAGTGCTACTATCACCAACACTGCTGGTGCAGTGCTCTTGTTACCACTGACATTATTTTATGTCTACATGGAGCAATTTCACTCTTCTTCAAATCCAATCATGCAATGTTTTTTTGTGTTTTCAGACAGAGGACACTAAAAGGAGAATGACATCAAGCTTCATTTCTTTCACAGCACGTCCAAGGCTAATGTGTCTCAGTGATCAGTGTTGGCACTTTCTTTTGGAAAGAAATAGTCACACTGAATTCCATTTTAACACAACAACTCTTCCTGGGTCAGGAAATGATTGTTGCATGAAAAAATATACTAATAAAGATTAATTAATCAACTTTTTTCAAAGCTGGCTGCTTCACTGAGTATTACATGCAACAGTTAATACATTAGATATTCTCAAAGCAAAGCAAGCATCTCCTAAACACTGAAAATATGTTTTCATTAAATGCACCAAGTTGAATTTTTATATATGTCTGAAAAAGTAGATACTGTAACCTTGAGTGGCATATGCTAGATACAATCCATGTTTTTTATAAGTCAGCACAGCTCAAAAGACATCAATCAAGATGTGCAGATTTATATAGCTGCAAGAAAGCCTTATACATATATGAAAGTTTACACGAGATACTGTAAATATATTCAGCTCTCTTAGCACTGTATTTATTTTTGTAGAAAAAAAAAAACAACTTTTTTGAATTCCAAGATTCCTTCCTATAAATAATTATTTAAAAAAAACACAGTGGCAGGTTTGGGTTCAGTTTTTATCCCTCATTTGTTAAGATTTCCACCAGTAACACACTGGTCAGTGAGATGAAAGAATCACATCAAGACCCCATCACAAGCCATCCAATTTTTAAACCGTATTCTTCAGTAAGTGCTGGGCAAGAGTAGGAAAAAAAATGCAACAAGCAATGAACAACGTTCTTATTACAGCCCTCATCGTGTCCTGAAAGCAGCGGGGTTTGGAGATAATGGCAACATGCAGCTATTTACAACTTGTTAACCTTAATGCTGGGCTTGGACAGCCAAACTGTCTGTGCACTGGCTGGCATCTTTCCTAAAATCTTGCCAGCCTTTGTGAAGCAAATAGGCCTAGGAGTGCAAATCATCTTTTGGCACCTCGAGCTTTCCTAACAAGAAATGTTCCTTTTGGGGCCAGCGTCTGTGGAAAAGTAGGAGCCAGTGGGAGACAAACAGGCACAGAAAGGTGGTACTGGAAATTGAAAATGGGCAAAATGCTTTCCAGTCACGCAGAGAAATGACAGTCCAAAAGTAAATTCTTGTAAAAGGAGATGTAAAGAACGTAAGATCTCTCGGGATTATGTTGGGTAGAGACAGGACCACTTCAGCATGATTTAAGCTTGATTTATTGTTTCTTTCTTATGAAGGCGTAGGAATGCCTTCACAGAGGTCTGCAGAGCCCAGCCATTTGGAAATGGTCACAAGACCACAGGTTACAAGGTCTTTTAAAGGTTAATTGCCCAATAAACTAAAGCCACATACATTGTTTTGAATTCTTCACCAATAATCAACCAAACTTGTGTTACATCTCTGTCGCAGTGCGAACTTTTTCATCCAATCATGGACTAACATACAGTTCTACATTAGTACCTTTTAAACTTTTTACTTTATTTTATAACTGCTTCTATATCTAAACTTCAAACTTCAAAGCTTTCTGATCCTGGGATTCCAACAAAGATTGGACCACTGGTATTTAAGACATACCCAAACACAAAGTCAGTGCAAAACATGTCACAAGGCTTTCTCGTTAACCTCCCATCAGCAGGCTGCACCCCAAAAATGATTCTGCATGAAATGAGTGCATTCCTTCACATTTTGTGATATTTCAGTCTTAAAAAACAGCAGACCTGGAGTCCTTATTCTTGTCTTGATTTACCGTTCTTGTCAGCCACGCTGTTACAGATGCCATGGCTGAAGTCTGCTCAAGAGGATTCTGCACATGTGTCAGGTCAGAGATGGATTTTTATTGGGACTGCCTCATGAAGAAGCTTGCCCAAAGTCTGAAAGGTTAATGTCCAGCTTAGACCAAGGACATAAATCATGCCTTTTATGGCCACAGCATGTCCATGCATAGACATATACCCACACAGGCTTTTAATAGAAAAAAAAAATAATAAAACCAAATGCAGACACACATAATAGAACTACTCAGGGGCAGATAAACTTTACAAAATATTAAGGAAATGCAGCAGAAGCATCAATCCTCTTGATGGGACCGTGATTTTACTTTGGAGCCCTGACTATTTCCAGTCTGGCAATAAGATCAGACTGGCAGCCGTGTTCTAAACTGGTGACACGTGTTGGGAATGGCAGTGTCAGCTGAAACACACCCTGCTCATGACGACGAGGCACTGTGAACACAGCAGTTTGTTACACGTATTATTTGCAGAGGGGGTGACTTCTTGGAGAGCTGCGTGACTGTGAAACCTCTGCTGTTGTGTTGAACAGATGTGGTTGGGACACCGTTCACGTTCTGTTGTTTCCCAAGTTTTCAGAGCCTTTGTGCTTCACTGAGGAGCTACACTAACCAAACGAATCTAGAATTCATCCCAACTACAAATAGCCTTTTCCATTATTTTCCTGGAGTTTTCTGAAGAAACAGGAGGTATTGGCTACCAGAACATCTTCAGCAGAATCTTAGGTGACCGATTAAAATCTTTCAAGGATCAAATTTATTGACAAGCTAGTTTAGAAATGCTTATCTGCATTTTATCTTTCAGCAGCATATTCAAAACTGTTCCCTTCATTGCAGTTGTAATACTCCAGATAAGTAAAATTATTAATCAGTTTCATCACAAATTATGAGTTTTTACTGGCATTGCTGTTGGGTCAGTCAAGCTTGAATGAGTAGCCAAGGGTATGAAGTGCCTCGTGGAAAGGCAAACCTTTTAGCAGGCCTCTGCTGTCACTTCTAGATTTACCAAAAAATGTAACTCATCAGAGGATTGAGTCTTTTGTCAGTATTTCTTTTTCCTTTTTTTTTTTTTAATTTATTTATTTAATCTACAATTTTTTTATTAATTCATTTTTATTTCATTTAGGAAATCAGATTTCCAACATAAGGCCCTCCAAGTTGATTATCTATGAAGGAAGGGGTTTTTCTTGCACTCCACAGCTTTTTGTAATCGAGAAATGAAGGAATTATTTGTCTCAGGCTTCTTCCCTTCAAACTCAGATCACTGTAGTTTTACGTATAAAATTCTCCAAACACTGAATCTGGTTCTCATTTTGAAAACAGACTTACTTTAATTGTACTTTGTATTTCATTGCACAATGCAGCAACACAGATAATTTAAAGAGAAACAGCTTTAAGGTTTGTAAATCATCTTCAGGCTTCTGTTTCAGAAGTGTGCAGATAACTCACATTCATCTTCCCTTTAATGACTGTTCCCAGTAGAATGTTTACAGCTTTTTTAACCTGTAAATCTGATGAATCTCTCAAGAGGTTCATTAAAAACTTGAACAGGATTTTCTTCTCCTACAACAAACAATACTCTGGTAACACTTTCTAATAATGAACACATTCCAAGGGAAATTGAAAATCTGTGATTTCCCTGTGGTTATAGAGCCCATACATGCTATCTCTGATGGTAACTATACATTTAAATTACACTCTCTTACCTAGATGTGTTTGAAATTATGGATCTTTGAGACTGGGGGTTTTTTTTGGGTTTTTTTTGGTAATTCAAATCAGGGAAGGATCAGAACAGCTCTCTCTGTGTTTTGACTTTCTGGGTACCATCTTTTATTTGCATAACTTTTACTGCAGTTGCACCAATGCAAAACAAACCAGAAACAGTTCATATATATGTGCCTCACCCAGAACATTTAATATAAAGTTTCTACAATGAACACTTGGAATGTTTTAATTAAGAGAGCATGGATTAGGACTAGAGTGGTGTAAGTACCTCACTTCATATCCAAAGCTGACCATGGAGAGTTCTGTGTTCTATTCCTGATCATCAGACAAGGAGCAGACTTTGCTGAATTATCACCAGTTCACTCTGGTTCACCAGGGCATTTAAATTCTAAATCTTTATCTCATCAGATAGCCCATCCCTAAATACAAGATGGAAAAAAAGTAATTGGTAAATGTTCCCAGTCGGTGGCAAAAATAGAAACCAAAATGATAAAGAGAAACTGAAAACCAGTTCATCCCCTCCTCCACATGGGGAAAAAAATGGCAAAAATTATTTTCTGCTGGAGATGACTAATTATATTGATATTTTTTATATTCAGCACCATCAGGGTTGATTGTCTCAAAGCAAGCCTAAGCCCCACGTTAAAATACAGGCTGAAAAGCAGAGCGCACAATGCAAATCTCTTCCTATGGCACAGGCTTTTCCTAAAGAATATTCTGCATATTTAGGAGATTCTACAGCATACTGTAGATCAACAGTTTATTATTACATTTTCTAGTGATGGAAAAGCAGTCCCTCCACAAGGTACCTCCTGAAACCTTCAGGGAAACTTTGATTTAGCTTCTTGGCCTACCAAAGATTTCCCTGTACTCCATCTGCTCTTTTCATTTATTTAAAATCCACATCTGCAGGGTTCTGAAAATATCAGACTGAGAATGTCTAATGGCACAAAATGCAGTACAGCCTTTACCACGCATTCATTAGGATAAACAAATAATTAGGATAAGAAGCTTTCATCAATGGAATCTGCAAGACTTAGTCCATAATTGTGGAACAACTATGTTTCATGACCGACAAATTGCATGCAGCAGATATTTTTTGAAATATTTAGTAACACCTAGGTATTTTTTAAGGGGAAATGTTCTTTTGCAGACAGCAGAAACAAAAATGGTACAGCAAGAGTCAAGGACAGAAAATACTGAATGGGTACTTGCAGTATTCTGCTGAGCTTTCAGTTAAAATTGGCCCAAATAAACCAACACAAACTCACGGAAGTAATTTTTAAGCTAAATTTCAGCTAAATTTAGCATAGGCAGCATTATGATCTTTTCAGATGCATTAAAAAAAATTACCAATGACATCATGTTAGACAGACAGCATGGACAGTAAGTGAAACTACCAGAAATGAAGCTTTAACAGCAAAAATCATGAAATGCTTGTTCACATTCAGGCACCTTCATCATTGTTTTCCAGTGAACAGTATTTGTTTGACTGTCTGCTTTGACAAATAATTCCATGATGAAACAAGGACTAAATTAGAACTTCCGTAACAATAAGAATCCTTTTTAGAGAATTTTTAAGATCCTTGGTTTCATTTGTAGGGATCTTTTACTATATTTAATGAAAGTACTTAAATTTCTGCCCATAAAAATATTGTCTATTCTCAAACTGATTTTATTCCCATATCCTCACAGTCATACATTGTTAAGTCCCTCTCTAGAAACTGCATTTCTTGCATTTTTCTGTAGGGAGTCTGTCAATCAACCTCTAGTCACTCTTGTAGTCAAGAGCAATAAACCATCAACATGAAGCATCAGCAGAACACTCTTCACAAATACAAACAAAATTACACTCCAGCTAATGTGTCCACCCCAGATAACCCTCAGGAAAAACTGAATTAACAAGTTTGTCTTACAGCTCTGAATGTCAACTAACTGAGGTTTTGTAGGACTAAGGGAAAAGAATCAGTCTCAGGTTCTCTGGCCCTCAGCTCTGTTAATAAAGCTGAGGCTCCTGCTTTCCAGTTGGCCTTTAAAGAAAAACGAAAATGAACAGCAGGGTTTCCTTGGAAAGAAAAAGGAAACTAAAAAGTATTTCCTAGATCAAAAGCAGTACTTCAACCTGTATCCAGAAGGGCCCTGCACAAAGTGAAGAGATGACTGGTTGAAGTGGCAGCCTTGTCTTTACAACCAGAGCTGAAGGAGGCCTCCAAAATTGCACCAAAGAGCGCACTGAGAGACAGGAATAGCAACCAGGGCTGAGATCCAAACCCAACACAAAAATAACAGCTCTCTCCTGCTCACTAGCACGTTCCTCTTCCCGTCCTGCTCCTCTTCACCACCTGAACAACCAGAACAGCAAGGATAGGGCAAGCTCCTGAATTTGAGTGAAAAATCGCAGTTGAGACAAAGCAAAAAGCTGTGACCTACATAGAGGTGTCAGCGTCTTTTTATAGAACCACAGGGAAGTTCAGACTGGAAGACCTCTAGAGAGCCTGTCTAGCCAAACCTGCTTCAAGCTTCTGAGTTACATCAGGCTGCTTAGGGCCTGAGGTCAAGCTTTGAAAATTTCCAAGGATACTTCTGTATGTTAAGTGAATGTTTTTGTAGTGTGCAAAAAGGAGAAGCCGCTTCAAGTACTTCTTTTGGTTTACCACCAAGATTATCTTTTGTGCTTGCAGCACTTCAATCACCAGGAAACTCAATGAATTTACTGAGTTTACATTCAGGAAATACAAAATGGCAAAGGATCTAAATTAGCATGTAGAACTCAGCCTAAAATCACACTGATGTCAAAAACAGCAGGAAACTCTTCGTTTTGATGGAAATATGTAACTGCAACTAGGGCTCCCATTTCCAGGGTCCTTCACAAAACTGAGCAGGATCTTCAAAAGTTGAGAAAGAAAATGGCTGTTGCCAACCCACAATGGATTTGATGTTTCTCCCTCCAAAACAGTTATGGTTGAGGTTGTAAAAACTACATCAGTCAAAGAGTATTAAAAGAAAAGGAAAGGAGGAAAATCTGCCATAAACGTGGCTCACAAAATGATGGATGTCATCCTAAAACTGGTCTTATGTATCACAAAACAGTCTGTTAAAAATGTTAATTCCCCCAGCCATCAGACAAAGAAATATCTGAGCACATCTAACTTTTGTGAGGCTCATCAACAGGTATTTTACTACCATAGTAACACACTGAAGCTGCTTCCAAGAGTATCTTGAAATTTCATCATTTCCACTTCACTTCCCCTTAGAGGTTTCCTAAAGACCTATTTGTAATGCCACAGTTTTCCATCAGTATCATATGTACATGTAACCACATGCACAGCAGTTAAAGAGGTGTCCTGACCAAGTTATCCCTTTAACCACTGGAGCATCCCAACATTTTTAGAAAGTAATTTCTGTTGGTTGATTAATATCTCCATCAACCACTGTCTTACAGTTCAGCAGATCAGCAAAGTGATTTCTGCTTCAGTAATGACTAAATCAGGACACAGATCCAACACTCTGAAGTGACTGCATTTCCAGAATTTAGTTAATCCTGCAGTAGCCACACCACCACCTGCCAGCCTCTTCTAAATCACTTACTCTAAACCTTTTTCCAATGATTTCTTTCAAGCTTTTTTTAGCATTTATAATACAATAGAGCCTAAAAGTACTGTACCTGCCAAAATGAATTACATGTAAGGAACTGAGACTCCACATTTTTTGTAGAGGGATGTTGCACAATTTTTGATTCAGGCACTACTTTTTAAATCCTCTTTTTTTTTGTTAAGTGCACTACAACAAAAGTACAAACACTGACATTAAGGGGACTCATAGCAAATGACATTTTTATGAAGCCAGATTAAGTTTTTATCAAACTTAGCAGGCATATATTCTGGGGTTTTATGTTTTCCCACTGATGTTGAACAATGACCGAAACCTGAAACCTGCTTTAAGTTAGCAAGATAAAAAATATCCAAAGGAAGCAGCTATGGCACAACTGACACAGTTTATGATGCTAAGCAGCCACAAAGAGCAATAATACTTTGTTAATTAAGATTTTTTCCTGTATTTTAAGAGTATCCTACCAAGTGACTCCAAAGAGCACTACTCAAACACGGAACTGGAGCCAAATTCCATTCATATTGTCAGGAACCTCCTACTGAATGTGAGCTCTGTAAGGCAATACAATCACAAAAAAAGACTGTCCTAGCACAAAAAATTTACCAGCACATTTACCTTTTTCTTCAACCTACGGATAATACAATGAATTTCAGATTTAACTCACCATTCTACAAGGAATCTATGATTCGATGAATAAAAGTAAATTGTTTTTATCATAAATTCAGGTAAATTTCAGCCAGTTCTTTTCTTATTTATGAACTTCCTTCAGTGTTTTAACTTCTGTTTATTGTCTGTCTAAGTTTAGATTAATGGAAAGTAGAAGTAATCTTTTTTTCTGACTGTATTTCTTGTGTGATTGTCCTAATTCTTAGTGTGATTCTCCTAAAATATAAATGTCCGCTCTAGTGCTGAGGGTTCCACTCAGCTACCTGGACAGACTGGTTAATGCCCAACCATTGGATGAGCCACAAAATACAGGATATTAAACAAGAAGCAACTGACCCCAAACTCAACCCACATCAACTTTACAGCTTCAACTAACAAACTTCTTTCAAAGACAGTTGAGACAGATTTGAAAAGTGAGAAAGAGCGAGCACGAGTAAATTCAATTTACTTTGTTTTCAGGGATGGGAGAAAGCAGGAATTTTTATGTGCTTCCATTAGAAGATTGATAACTCTTCAGAGAGTCACTGGAATTTAGCGACCAGGAATTCCTCTCCCTTCGGCACACAAGCTCAGGTTGCTCCGTGCCTCAGCGCTGACCCAGCCAGAAGGGCTCACTGCTCACAGCGCTGCCAATGCTCAGCGCACCCCACCTCATTCCTCAGCTGGAACTCAACAGTTTCTGACCTGAGACACATGTGAAACATTTCTTTGAAAATATTAGTCTTTGATTTCTGACATTTTTAAGTGGTCAACCTTTCTGTTTTTTTTTTTTTAATGACATGCCAAGTGTCTTTTTTCTCCCCCTTTCTAGCTTGAAACGCCTCAAGTTAATGTTCTGTGAACTGATCTCAAACGTACTTTGCATTCTGCTTTAGGGTACTCCCAGTGCAGTTCATGAAAATGGTTTTCCTTCTCTATGTAGATAAATCTAAACTGTGCAAGATACAAACTGGTATTTGAATGAGCATGTTGTTAAAAAAATAAATAACTGACGGGCCACAGCTCTGTAATTGTATAGAGAGGGATTTTAAAGGACTTTCTTGCTAAGAAAGTGTGGTTTATGGTGTTCTCCTAGATATATTTAAAGGGCTTATATATGAAAAATGGGAGGGTGGGGGAAGACTGTGAATACCAAAAGATCATGATAGTTCTATTTTTCTAGTCATTATTATTCCAGATTGAGTACATACAATTAAAATACACTAATTTCCCAGTATCTAAGGACCCTTCTGTAACTTTCATTCCCCACAGTTCACTAGTGCCATAAACATTTGCACATGTGCAAGTGTGTGGGTTTTTTCCTGAAGTTTCTGGAGGAATCTTAGTAGATAAAGAAGTAATAACTGCCAATTCAGCTGCCATTTGATCAGAGGACGAGGCCTCTGTAACAAACTTGGACAACAAAACTCTAGATTTACTTTATATATCCCATTTTCTTTAATAAGCTGTAAAATTACAGATCTCCTGAACATGAATTTTCAACAGAGACCTCTGGATGTACACTCAGCTGACAATCACTGAACTGATCTCCTGGAGGAGAGTCCTGATTACCAGAAACTATTCCAAAACCCTTCACTGGAATTCATTCATTCTGGTAATGCCTCAAAAGAGGACAAGGCAGGGAGATGAACAGAAAATTTCTTTCCCAATTTTCATCCCCAAAATTATTCCTGTGTTGCCTTGAACTCCAGATTTTGATTTACAACACACTGCCACGTATATTTTCCAAGGGTCAATTAAATGACTGACATAGTGAAGCCATTACTCCATTTAATGATAGCTTTAGTTTCGTCCTCATATCCTGCATATATTTATAAATTACTGACAGCAACTATAATCTAAACAAACTACTACACTGAGGCCCTAAATCATTTGAGTTGAGAGTTATATATGCACGTTACAGTTCTTTCTAAGTCACCATTTAATGGGATTTCCAAATGCTAGAGTTCCTCTGCACTTTTCTTTAGGGAATGCCATGGCACTCTCTTTGGAAATTTAACGAGTCTAGGTTGTTCATCAGAAACATCATACAAGTCCCAGGAAAATCTCTTTCCAGTTTGTGAATCCAACCTTCACCTTGACATGATGCCTCCCGTTGAAGTTGCACTCCATTTCAGGGAGAAAAATACCATTACACCTAAGGAAAACCAATGATGCAGGCAACCGTGTGCCAGTCAGGACACACAGCCCCACACTTGTCAGGAGACAGGGAGATACAAACTCTTATAACTACAAAAACAATCATAGAACCTGCAGAAATGACTAAACATGGGTTTAAATTATTACTTCCATTAGCAGAGATAAAACTCAGTCATGAAACTTCCTTTCACGGGAGATTTGTTAAAAAAAAAAGTGACCCAATGAAATCTGAGTTCCAGGCTGGAGGGAGGCAGTTGGCTTTGTTATAACTGTTCCCTGAGCTCCATTTTATGGAACCTGCAGCTCAGTCATCCCCCAAGCATCTCATGTTTCCTTGGGGTGGGCATGCCTGTGTCTTGTGCCAGGGATTACAGCTGGAAACTCGAGTGCACGTGGCTGCAGTGTGCCCACGTGTGAGAACACGTATCCAGCAGATCATAGATTTCCATACATATACATCTATTTATTTAACAAGATAGCACAGTTGGTTAAACGAAATATGCTGTGCATAAGCATCATAAACGTATACTTGATTTTTTCCCCCTTTGGCATGTATTTCCTGCTACTTCAGTAGACAGCATCGAGCGTATATAATTACTAATTAAATTCCTACAACAACAATAACACTATGTCCTTAAGGATGTAACAGATAAACACTGATATGCAAACAGACTACATCACCAGTGACATCTTATTTCTAGACCAGCTTGGAGGAAGAAAATCTTCCCCAAAACAACCATATCACATCAAAGTAGAACACAAGGCAAGATGCTCCCCTGGCAGGAAGATGAAGCCGGAGTTTCTGAGCACAGGGAACTGCCATGTTAAACCCCCAGCGATGCCTTTAAAGACATTGGGCACCTCTGCCTGTAATTTCACTGTTGAATTTGGAAGTCTCCAATGACTTCAACATTCATCTCCCTCTCTAACAATGCATTTGGCTCTTTGACGATCTGGTTATGTTGGTTTCCTTTGCAAATTAAATGAAAGAAAACAACAGCCATTTAAAGAGAACTTCCTTGAAAAGTTAGTGAAGCATTTGCTGTTAAACTGGTTGAGTTCTGCCATCCCTGCAAGCAAAACTCCTCTACAGCAGTGCCTTCAATACCACATGAACATGTAGAGCTCCTGAAGGAGTGGCAGAAGTTAAAGCTTGTACGTAACATAAGGCAAAAAGCAGTTATGGAAGGCTCTGTTCCAATAGGAATTTTGTCACAGACTGCAGGAAAATTTGGCTCAGGTCATGTTGGATCAAGAAGGCTAAATCTTGCACAATCTATGGGAAATCATGCATTTCCAAAGAATATCAGAAATAATTTCCAACAGGGTTTTATTAAAGGCAACGACAACAGACTTCAAAGGAAAAGAATACTTAATTGTGACACAGTTTCTTACTGTCAAAACTACCATAATTTGATTGTATCCAGAGACTAAATCCCACAGTGGTTTTTATCTGTATTCTAATTTTCACATTAACTTCTCCTGACATCCTATCTCTCACCTGTGTATCTGCAAGGAGGATGGGTTTTCAAAGACCCAAGACAGACACGGTCACTGCTACTTCACCACACCGGTGAAAGACAACCGCTACAAATTTCCTCAGTGGACTCCGTGCAGAAAGAGGTAATTGGGACAGAAGAATATTAATCTCCCCTGTGAATTTTTATGTAAATGCCAAAAAATACTCATTTATTTCATCCAGTCCAAAATACTTGGAATGCAGGAAGCTGCATCTTAAACTTGCTCCTTGAACATTGGCATTGCATAGCATGTGCAACCGTACTCTTGGATCCTGTAATTCCAGGAAAAGGCTTTGGGATGCTTTAGAGAAAAGGGTTCTACCGTTGTTCCCGCGGGCAGCCCGCTGATGGGAAGCAGGATCACCGGGCTGGCTGTTTCAGGCGGACAACCTGGCAGGTGAGCTTTAGCAGCAGCATCTCCCAAAGGCTTCCAACACCTGGCTCAGACAATCAGCACTATTCAACAGTGAATGGTTCTCTTTGGTCCGTTGAAGGAAAACTTCACGGGTTACAATACTAGGTTTGGGGTTTATTGTTCCTGTAACATAACCCTCAAAAGAACCATCTGGAAGAGTGCCAAAGGGATTAGTTCTGATGCGATGTGAAACTGAACCATTAAACTGAGATCTGATTAATTTCTGCTTGGAGCCAGTGCTGTTCTCCTTCAAGAAAAGTCCTCTTGCCTGCTTAACAACCACAGGGCCCTTTAAAATCCAGGTAGAAACACTCACCTGGATCCACAAGGGCCTTTTGAAAGGTTTGCTGGGGGTTTTTTTTGGGTTTTTTGTTTTCCTCTTTGAACCTCTCAATTTGTCATACAGGTTTTGTGTTCTACTAAGCTTTCCATAAACTCAACAGTGCCAAATGCTATTAGACTTCATTGTTTAGGGTATCTTTTTTTTCCCTTCTTACTGTATGAATGTAATTTAAGCTTAGAGTCCCTTCTTAAAACTAGCTGAAAATTCCTAAGCAAATGGGTGTTTTAATGGAAAGGCTGACATCCTCCTAACTGTGGGAGCGTGAATGGCTCCACTATGAGATTACTCAAGTCCATGTAGAATACAAATGCAATACAGGACCACAGGTTCAGATCTTTGATCTCTTTTTTTTTTTGCAGAGGCTGTGATGTATAAAGCCAATTCCACTGTGCAGACAGTACTACACTGAATATAAATTATCCTTTAACTATAGTGAGGCTCACATTTAAAGAAACGCTGCAAGAATGAACAATGCAGCCATGAAGTAGAGTTCTTCTGTAGCAAAAACACACACCAAGATCTGCATGGATAACCATGGTTTCAAAGGACAAAATTTCTTCCACAGCTGTTATTTGATAAAAAATAGAGTAAAATCTGGAGTATTGGACATACAGAAGTAGAGTTAAAGCACACTGCTTGCTCTTTCCATTAAAAAAAGTGAGCTAGGAATACTTGCTTTATTGCCAAGATTAAGCATCATTCCCCTAAGAGGCATAAAAAAATGATTTGAAAATGTGGAAGCCAACAGTCTCTACTGAATATGGCTTGAAATTTAAACATGTCTTTTCCAGATACCTCTTGAGAGGAAGAACCTTCTGCCTACTGAGCTAACACTAAGCTCCCTGGAGTTTAGCCATGAATATTCTAAACCTGTCTCCTACAATTCACGAAAAGTTGTCTTTTGCCAAAATGAGATGCTTAAAAGGAATTCAATATGCTTACACTGCTTTTCTTCATTTCATTTAAAATTAGTGTTTCCATCTCAACTTTATGCCAAATACACAGCAAGAGAGAGACTGAGTTCTGGAGACGTTACCTGAGATTCTACACACAGATGGGAAAACAAATTCCTTCTGAGAACATCAGACACTCAGGGTTGGTTTGCTCTCTATAGATTTGCATTTAACCAACACTTTTGCAGATACAGATAGGTACTGTTGAGGATTATTGCAGGAATTTCTCTGCTCTTTACATCAGTTATAACTTAGGTGGTGCTCCGCGATGTTTCTCTGCACGCCAACTTTGTTTGTTTCTGTGGGAATGTTAGTAAATAAATAAATAAATAAGTAACTTTGTTTCTCGTCTTACCTCTTTTGACCTGTGCAATCTGGCGGATCAATGCTACTTCCACTGCAGACGAGCAAGAAGTTACAATTTATCTTTCACTTAATCTTTCTGTTGTCTTTAGGCTTCCTTTCAGTAAGGCTTGAAGAAGGTGCTCTTTGTGGCTCAGTTCTCTATGCCAGAATACAACCGAGCACAAAAAGAATGCAAGGGTGAGCTGATAGTATCTACTGTCCTCAGCTCTGCTTTGGTTCAATAAACTTGAACATCTTCTCCCCTCCTCTGCCAATTGAGATAAGCAACAACAATTACTCAAAATGTATTATCAACTCAAGCTCAGAAAGGCAGGATCAGCTGAGCCGACTGCATCTCCCCCAACCTCAGTTTCCTTCAGTGTCCGAGAGGAGCAAATAGGTCCCTGTTTGCCTCTTGCCATCCACCTCAAATAGCTACTTCGTACAGGCAACTACACCCAGGCTGCAGAAGGAGAGTGAGATAAATCCTTTGCCTTCCACATCGCCTGCAAGGTTTCTGCCTGCAGCCAGCAGGCTGCAAGCTCTGTAGCACGATGGCTAAAGTCACAAACCAACCATCCTTCCCTTCCCCACACGGTCACATCCTCTCCTTGTCTTTCCGTGTTCTGCTCTCTCCTTGCCTTTCTGTGGTCTCCATAGCTGAAATCAAGAATTCACTGGGCATCACTGCAATGCCTCTAACCAATTCTAACTGTATCCAGAGCTCGAGTCAATTAAAACACATTTCAGTTTCATCTGGTTTTTATCCCATTCCAATACTCCACATACACAGCAACTTCAAGCTTACAGACATCTCTTCATGATTCAAGACAATCCTTCAATCAAAGAACTTCATTTACAATCCAGCATAGTTTTTGCTTTCTCTGCTCTCCACAGCAGCCTGGCATTTTGATGCAATCCTCATTTAATGCAATCTCCATTATAGGCTTGCGATCACATCAATAAAATGTTCCATATGTCTTTTTTCGCATCCCTCACCCTCTCTCATTAATAGTAGGCACTATTATCTGCAAAAAACAACAAATCAAACAGGCTGATGGGATGCTCTAGGGAGGTAGCGGGGGGTACACATTCAACAAAATGCAGCAGCCAATGCAAACTGCCCATCAGAGACTGAGCCCGCGGATCTCCTCATTCCTGAGCTAGGCGAGTTGCTCACTGTCCGCGCCGTGAGCACACATCCTCTCCTTGCCGTGCTACCAGACTAAAAATACATACAGCTTTTGCAATCACTTGTGAGCCCCGTGTACTTTTCACAGGAGCAGACCTTCATTTTATTTGATCTGTTCCAGCCTATCTATACTGTTCTGGATGAGCCTCTGAGGCTCTGATTCCGAGGGCGGGGGGGGGGAGGAGTGCTGGACAAAAGATATCATATAAAAGGATACAAAAATCCCCTTTTTCCACAAGCCCCCTTCTTACCTTCAGTGCCTTCTCTGCACAAGATGCCAATCTACATGGGCTCCTCAGCACATCATCAAGGCGTCTAGAGTAGCGAAGGCTGCCCCACTGCACGGAACTTAGACCGCTTTGCAACAGCAAATCCTCGATCCAAAGCATCAGCCGCTTCTTCCCATGCAGTGTGCCGAGCACGAATCACACGCGACACTATTCCACATAGGGAATAAAATTGTAAAAGAAAGGGGGCGGAAAAAAAAGGTATCCTAACTTTTAGGTAGCCTGAGTTTGTTTTATTTCTGTTGGGTTTAGTCAATTATCTGCTTTTGCAGTCGCGAGACGATGGAAAGGCAATCGCGCCCTGGAAGCCCCGCACCAGTCCGCAGAAGTCCGGCCGCGTAACCCAAGTTGCGCGGAGAGACTCTGAACTCGGTGCGGCTCCGCAGCGCAGCCCGGCAGCCCTTCCCTGGCCGGGCGGCTGCGAGCACCGGAGCGCCGGGTCCCCCCGCGGGGCAGCCGCCGCCGCTGGGCGCTCCCCCGGCGGGGCTGGCCCG